>CAIGQW010053975.1:187352-208774 GCA_903798125.1 Danio choprae | reverse complement strand
CACCCCCCCCCCCCACACACACATTTTGTTTACAGAGCAATCACTAGTTTTCCTTAAAAAAAACCTTTAAAAAAAAAACAGTGCCTTTTGTTGCCTACTTTTATCCTCATTCGTAATACCAGATTGCTTTCAAAATATCGGGACAGCTTTCACAATAGTATATTATTGTATAATACTATTATTTCCTTTTTGATGTGAATTATAATTCCAGTCTCTTTTTTTTATTTTAATGTACATTGTGTATCTTTAAATGGAACTTTTCGGGATGGAAAAGGGATTTTGCTGTTAATTGTGCACTGCTTTTCAGCCATTCACCTTTTGAGTTATTGTATCACTCCATTGGCAAAAGGAGCTCAGTGTTGACAGTATTGAATTATAATTACTTGTGCATAATGTATGTTGTTTTGTATTAAATGCATTCATATTTATTGGGGCTGTGCATGGATCGGCGCTCACCCACAGAGCCTAATATTAAAAAGGGCATATTTATGAAAGCGAGCCACTTAAAGAAGGGAACGACACACGGGACGCCTAGTTTCAACATAACAAGCATCTATTTTAGTCCTCGAGGCTCTGAAAAGTGCCTCTGGTTCATTTCTGCTATTTTTTTATAGTTTTTTTTTAACAAACTAAAATGTAAAAGTTTATTGTTAATCGTTTTATGTGTGATTGTTCCAACTTTATCCCACCACTGCCACCACGTTTTCTGCATTTTAGTTTTGGAATTCTTAAAGTTTAATATGAATCAGTGTTTTTATTTTTTTTTTTGCCTTTCACTTCTTCATCCTTTTAGTTTGTAGATGGTTAAATCCTAAGTGCATAGGCGATATGTTTGAGTGCAAATCTAAAATGCACATAACCGATTTGTTGTGGTGCTCAAGTGTGTTAAAGAAACGTGCCCTTAAATATGATTTCACATGCTTTTAATAACTGTGTAACAATTATTTAGGCTTTTTGTTTGTTGGGAATATGTGTATACCAAAGAATTTAATAGTGTGGGCAGAAACGGCAAGACAGAGCTGTGGAATGTGGACAAGATGTTGTTGTTTTTTCTTATTTTTTTTGCTTTTCCTCAGCAGCACATGTTCCTCGATGTTCTTATGCACAAGAAACACAGCGGGTATTGATTTATTAGCCATTATATTCAGGCAAAAAAAAAAAGCATAATCTGTATACATTTGCACAGTGCACTCACTTTGTATGTACATATCATTTATTGTTTTATTTGATTTTTATTTTTCAGAATTGATAATACAATGTGCATGTGCCAGATTTCAAGAGTAGAGAAACAAAGAAATGATTTCAGAAATGCTGTGTGTTTGTGTTTTGTGTGTAGATCAAATGTGAAGATGCATGTAGGAGATGGGAAATATGCTCCGCTTAATTTGCCGTATGGAATGTTACATGGATGAAAATGAGGTACACTTTATGGGGATAAAATATTTACAGCGTCACCTTGGAATTAAGCCGTTCTATCTTCTATTTCTCTCACTTGAGTTATTCACATATTCTGTGACAACATATTAGTCATTGAAAAAAAACTTTTTAATGCTCAATCTTAAAACTGACCAGAATGCAAAACCTAGGTGTAATCCAAGGTGGTGAATATGTAACAATGTAATATGTACAAACTCAGAACTGTTCTATGATTTTTTTCTTTGTTTTTTTTTTTCCAAGTAGTACGTTGTTAAATTAGTTTAGATTTGTCACATTTTTTTGCCTCATTTTCATTCAAATTAGATACTTTACTCTGATTATATTGTTCAATTAGATGTTTGACAGTGGTTTTATAGCTATAACTTGTTATTATTATTAGCAATTAGACTACTTTTGTTGTAAATTAAGTATTTTAGTGCGGTGCAAGTTTCATGAGAGGTCAAAAAACAAAATATTTCGCTTCAAAGTAGACAAAATATGCTAATACGTTGATATACGTTTAATATAAAATTATGTTTTGGGTCATTATCACTATAAAGTGCCCTTTGAGAAAAAAAAAAAAAGGTTTGAGATTTTTGATTTAACCACATAGTTGTTGAATTAATTAAACCTTAGGCTGTAAGAAATGAATGCTGGTCAAGCTCCAGCACTTTTTTATAAATAAACTGCAAGCAGACAAACAGTAAACAAACCTCAAATTGTGTCAACCCGAATTCAAAGTAGTATAAGTATATTTTCATTGAAGTGTGATTATAAAATGTATATTTTCAGAAAGGTACTGGTCCCTTTACCAACCCAACTTCTTAGATGGTGGAAAAAGTCTATTTATAATAATGAAATAATGGACAAAATATTTATTTCCCAATAAAATATGCAATCGTTGCAAGTTCTTTTCAAAATACAACCCAAGATCGAAAATATTTTGTCAAACTTTCAATCAATATTAACTGGCCCTTATTGATTAATTAAGAAATCACACGAGATTTTTTTGCTAAGTTTATAAATAATTTGTTTATTTTCATAAAACTTGAACATGACGGTGGAAAACAGGATGACAGGGTGGACATTGGCATGTATTTTTATTTCAAACAGTCAATAAGCTCCGTTATGTGGACTTTATAAGGATATCCTTTATATAAACTGAGACAGATATTGCCAAAAGGTTTGTATTGTCCACTCATGTATTGCATCTATTGGTGCAGTATGTGTCTATAAGTGTTGTAACATAAAAAATATTAACTAATTAACAATAAAATATTAAATAAATAAAGTGTCAATAACAATGCATATGTCCACCCTATCAAGGAAGGATTTGTGACAGGGTGGACAATGACAGGGAGGACATTTTTGGCTAAAGATAGCATTTATTCAACACGTTGTAAATGCAGCTGGTAAAGTGTTTCCCTATTTAAGCTCTTTGTACACAGTTTAAAAGCTATATTTTGGATTTGTGATTTTTTTTTATATTTAATATTTCACTATGACAGGGTGGACATGTTAAGCTTGACAACATTCAGTTTCAAACAGAATATGAGGAAAAATAGGAAGCATAAGTGTAGATGCTTACAGATGTTTCAACCTCCACTGAAGAAAGGCAAAATAAGCATGGGGATGCCAATGAGTACATCAGAGGGCTTCTTAAAGGGGCATTTACCACATCATTACAGGGTGGACAGCAATTTCAAGGACACGTGCAAAATGATTAATAATATTATGAAAACAAAATAAGTGATCAAAATGACTTATTTTATTAAGTAACTTGTTAAAGACAATAAGAATATTTTTAAAAACTTTTTCATTTTATATAATTTACCTACTTTTTAGACTCACTGAAGTTGGCTGAGCAGGGTATGGGACATGGCAAAATCACATCCATTCAATGAAAGAACATGGCACAAATTGACAAAAACATATTTCAAAACACTTATAATTCTACCCGCATGTGTGTAAAGGTTTAACCAATTATATTACCACATCAGAATTTCATTATTTCGCATTATGTTCATATAGGACTGATTCAATCTTGTGGGACATCAAATGCACTTTATAGTGATAATGACCCTTTTATTAAAATGTCATTTTAAACTGTTAATGCAATCACCTATGGCGCTAATATTGGATAAATGTAAACCTAACGTGACTTTAAATACTTGTCAGAGAGCTTTTTGACAGCCCGGTTTTCATTCGTGGTCGTCTACTGCCTCCAGTGGCCGCTCTGCGCGTTCACAACAGGTTTGACGTAGGGCGTGATTGCGCCGCGCGCTCCCCCTCCCCCTCGGCTCCGTCTATCTGGAAAAAGAAAAAAAAACTTTTTGTATCGAAGGAATCAACAGCCGCCATCTTGTCGCTGCTCGGAATCAGGATTTCGATAGAGCACTATTTTTTATTTTTGAACACGGAGCATCCGAATCGAGCTTTGACGACCCCGTTTAGCGGAAAATGACACCTTTATATCGGCGCGGAGGAATTTTTGGCGGAAAACCCTGGATTTAATCGGCGTGCGTCGGCCACAAAACCCTCGTATATCTGATTTCCCCTTCAGAGCGGCGCTTGCGTCCGTATTTCGCTCCGAGCTGTTATTGTTTACCGGACGCTTTTGGAGGACAGGCAGCGCCGAGGAGACCATTTTGCAAAAATATCTAATTTTTATGCAACCGTGCATTTTTACAAGAAGCCAGAGGATTTTTGCACGGAAAAAATTGACGTCAGAAAATGGATCGCGTGCCGTTGCAAAATTAACGACGCTCGCGCGCGCAGACTCCTGTGGTTATTTTATTTGGGATTTTGCGTTGAATTCGCGGAAAGGAGGCGTTTTCTCTCGGTAATTTAACGATGATAATGTGGGTGTTGGGTGTTGGATTATCATGGGGTGAATGGTGGTGGCGACGCGGGGCGCTGTTGCTGCTTTTTTGAGAAAATCCTCCGCCGAGCCGCTCCACACTCCCCACGTCTTTCAAAAGTAAGGTAATATCTGTTTTTCCGACGAAAGGATCCTTCACTTTGCATTTTTGACCCACAACACTCAGCCAGAAGCTCATTTGAATCGCAATGGCTGAAAATGTGCTCGAAGTCGGCCCTCCCAATGCGAAGCGGGCGAAGTTGACAGCACCTGCTCCAGACGCACCAGGTAAAGTATAGCAGGCCTGATCCCAAACCTGCATAATAATACTATAGTAAACTCTCTCAAAGCACTGTAACACACGCCATGTGCCTCGCAGCTGTCCAACGAGACGAGAAACAGTTCAGTTAGTTGGGTTACTGCACCCCAAAATAAAGTTTGTCATCATTTGCTCACCCTCATGCTTTTCAAATTTAGTTTGAGACAAAATGAGAAATTAACTTTAATATAATTTCATTTTTAACACAGTGAGAGTGTATTGTCACTCACGACGTTCTCTATGAATTTTGACAGTTTTCATTTACTCCGGTGTAGTGTTTGTAGCTTAGTTGGTAATACAATTAGCATGTCAAGAGTAGCATTGCTTTGCGTCCGAAGTTTTGTGAATGACGTTTGCTTGACACCCTGTTTGAAGAAGGTTGTGTCAAACTTGTGTGCATGTAAGTGTAGGTGAACTCCTCTAATGTCAGATTTATGATGTATTGCATCAGTCACGCCGTGAAAGCACATCTGACGTTATTTGCTAGAGCAGCACATGGAATCGAAAGTGCACGAAGGAAGAGAACAGATCCGTCAGAATGTTTGGTTTGTGAGTGCATTTGGTGACTTTTTTTAGTTCGTGATTAGACCTTCTAAGCGTTTTATCGGTTCATAGATTGCCCGGAGATGGGCTCGTGGTCTTGACATTGCTTTAGTTTGTTCAAATCACTTTTGAAAAGTTCTTTCTTTTATTTATTAAAACCAATAACCCCTTAAAGCAGAGGTTCATGTGAGTTTTGTAGATTAAAAACTTTCATATAGAGGGTCTACCTCTTTCTATTGATTGACATGATCGAAATGTGTTATATTTTGCTGTCTTATGTGCTTATCCCAAATGTTTTGAAGTATGTTAACATCCAGCGAACAGTTTTAACTAGTGACAGACCATGTGTCCTCATGATGATGTCATTCATCCTCGATTGCCGGTTTGATTTAATAGAAATTAGATAACACAGAAATAGAAATTTATTAGATAACACAGAGCAGCATTATAACAAAAACCTAAAAATGTATTTAGTGTGATAAAAGAGATCGAGCAGAATAACTAAACGGTGGACTGTGGCATAATAAAAGCTCCGCTGCTTTCATGCCGCATCACACTTGTCTCTCATCAACAATTGCTTCAGTGCTGTCATTTCACTTCGACAGCTTTCAACTTTACTCTTCATACTACCATGATAGTAAGTGTTGAATGCTTAAGCTCTTCCATGAACGTTGTTTCTGCAGGAGTCCGGTAGGATGTAATGAAAACCAAAACTCCCACAGCATCATCAAACTACGCCTTTGTTTGCTGTCAATATGCACGTGGAAATTACATACCGTCCCTTTAAAGGGGTAGTTCTTTAAAAAATATATATTTAGTACAACATTAAAACCATGGTCCTTAGTGATTTATGAAATGCACAGTACATTGAGTTAAAAAAAGAATGCATACATGCTTAACAAAATAAAGATCTATGGCTCCTGGTGGTACTTTCAGGTCTTATGAAGCAAAACAAAATTTAAAAACACATTATTATTTACAATGTATATAGCTTTAATCCGCAGCCATGGCAAACAGTTCATAGCATCACATCATGTACATATAAGCTGACACTGTTTGTAATTTTAAAAATATAGGTTGGGTTGGAACATTCGGGATAAGCACAAGTACAATTTTGTTGAGCAATACAACACGCATCCATCCTCTCAATTGTAAGCAAACAGCATCACCTCAGGTGTAGACCCGTGACAATAAGCAATATATCGACTTCTTGCACAACACATGGAGATGACCGCAACCATTTTTGGTTATGCAATATATATCGCCTATACATAAAAACCAATTCTAGCAACGTTTTAGCTGATTGTGCAACTTCTCTATCTCAGTTGGGGGTGTCAGTGTCAGTATGGTAAAAAAAAAAAACACTAGTATTTACTGTAAATTACTTTTAGTATATTGTCATGTGGGTGTCTGACGACTGAAAATAGATCTGGTTGCACTTTTTTCTAACATTTATTATTTTTCACATCCTTAATCCAATGTCTAGCTATTAGGAATAAAAATAAAATGTGTTATTTGGAAGAGTGTACTTCCATTGTGATGCTATTATATGGTCATCGTGGCATTAAATAATGAGTGGCTTAAAATGACAATAATATTGTTTATCACAATATATTTTGGTGCAATAAATCATACAACATCAGCAGCTGGAAGCTTGTGCTTCAGACTGAAACTTTGTATAAGGTGATCATGTTGGAATAATATAGTATATGATAATGCTTAGGGTCTTGCAAGGTTTTGCTTCATAAGACCTCAATGTATCATCAGGAGCCACGGGTTTTCATTTTGTGTTGCCTGTGCATGTTTTTTGACAGTTGCTGTTCACTTGGATTTTATAGTTGACTAAAGACAATCGTTTCAGCTAAAAATCTTCTTTAATGTTCTGCTGAAGACAAAAATGTTGTTTATATCACTTAGGAGACTTAAGCGTGAATAAATAAGCAGCAAATAAAAATTTTTGGTGAACAATTTCTTCATAAAGCAAACAGAAAAGGCAAAACCGCAGAAGCTTAGTGCTCCAATAACAGTTTGAAACCATACAACACATTACCTAAAACAAATAAACTAGTGCTACAGCTACAAAGTCTCATAGATTGTCTCAAAAATAGCTTGGATTTCCAGTTTGTTTAATAACTTGATAACATACTCGTCTTACGGTCACAAACACATTTCAGATGTTCGGAGACGACATCTTGCTCTCCGCTATCCTTATTTTTTGCATTGGTACATTGTATTGGTGTATTAACCATTACTTTAAATTGCCAGCTTGTAGTATCTTCAGCTTTCATTATTAACCACATAAAGGGTTTTTGTTTCGGTTACTGTGTGCATGCTAAAGATTTGCATCATGCGTGCAATAAATAGCACTCGTGTTAAAAAGCTGTTAGTTGGCACACACAAGTTGCTTGAAGTTTAGCGTCTTCTTCACAAATCAGCATGTAATGTGTCTGATTAACCATGTCTGCAGGTGGCCTGTGTATTTGTGTGCTCTTGGTTTAATAGCCGTGAAGTCTTGTTGCACCTGTTTCTCTGGCTTCTGTTCTTCTGATCATTCTGTAAGTAGCACTTGTTGGACCATCCTACGCATCGACATCCATCTTGCCTATGTGCGTTCAGTACTATTTAAAGATGTGTTATGATTTTGACTGGTGAAGTGTGTAATTTCTTTCATTAAGTGTTTTTTCACCGTCAGGTTGAATGTTTTCCATTTATCATTAGGTAGATGCAGTCTCAGTCGAAGAGATTTTAAGCAAAACTAAATAATAAATCTTGAGGTAAAATGTATTCTGGAAGATCTCATAGTGTGTTCACGCTTTTTGCTTTTGTGGTTTGTAGGGATGTGCGATTTATTTAAGAGAAATTCGATCTGCAATAGCATATTAGAAATTCAGTACGATATTTTAGAAAATGTAATAACCGGTATATGTTTGTATTATTTCAGGGAAAAGAAAGCACCACTACAACTTCTAAAAAGTAAACAGCCATGATTTACTGTTGCATAAAACAAATCAAACATTTTAACAATGTAAACAAACAAAAGTAAATCACCACCCCTTTACTGGACTATGGTTTTATCAACCTGTAGACATCAAGAACAGTCAGTAAAACAAAAATATGTGAAGTAGAGGGGATTCACGCTCTTATTGCTTTCTTTACATGGCTCCATTGATTGGTTCATTTGGTTCAGCATCAATTTTAAAACATTAATGTCCACTTTGCTTTCTTTTGCTTTGTGATTGCCTGGTGTGCTGAAAAATCTTTTAGAGGATGACAGCCACACAAAGATACTTTAGTACACAGGTGTCAAAGCCAGTTCCTGGATGGCCGCAGCTCTGCACAGTTTAGTTAAATCTCTCATTTATCGCCAACCATTGCATTATGTATATCGCAATATGCACATTTTCAATATTTCGATATATTGTGCAGCCCTATTTGTTTGGTTCTTTGTTTGGAAAAGATGCATTTAGTCCTGGCTTTACCTAGCCTTATATCTTGTATATTCTGGGCTAAACACGCCTGTCATATGTGCATACATGTGATAGAATTTTCTAGACAAGAACTTAAAGATTTTTTTCAAATGTGTCAAGGAGTAATAACAAGACCAGGAATTTCTTCTTCTTGAAAAAATCTTAACCTAGAAGTTATTTTACAGTCACATTTTCAGACCATATGTCCTGATTTTAATTAATCTAGATGTAGGCTTTTGGCCTTAAAAATATTTTAGCGATATCAGAATTATATAGTATAGGCTGAAATTAAGAAATATATCATGATGTACATCTTGGCCATGTACTCTAGCAGAGGTCTCCATGCAGTGTATTGTAAATTGTAAATGTAAATTTAAAGCATATCTCAGGTCTCCAGGTGTTTGGTCTTATTTTCAAATAGCCTAACGGATCAGGGTCGGGTTCGTGCAGCAAATGTACAGGTAATTTCCGATTCGGGTCAGAATTTTTTGCCAAAGCCAAAATGACCTGTAAATTTGCTGCATGAATCTGACCCGGATCCGTTAGGCTATTTGAAAATAAGAGTGAACGTCTGCAGACCCGAGATATGCTTAAATACCAGACCCAACACGGACTCAAACCTGGCTGGAAGACACCGGTCTGACTGCACCCGTTCAGCACTTATTGAGATCAAACTTCTATTAATGAGTATTCTATTAAACCTTTTGGCTGAACTACTGTTAGAAGCCTTCTCTGACTGCGGTTGAGCATGACATCGCCACTCTGTTACCTGACTGACAGATTCTATAGTCAAAAGAGCAGTATTTATTTATTCTTTTTAGTATCAAAATCAGAAATAACTGATCATCGTCCCAATCAACGTTTACATTACACTTACTTTACCAAGGCAACAGTTGTAGTATTGCAATGACCACTGTTAAGAATGAAACCAACCTCTGCTTCTCGTAACTGAGGTAGCCTATTGCACTCGCATGTGTTTTAGCCACCTTATTTCCTGCTTGCATGTTACAAAACGCATGCAAAGTGCCGCCGACTGGTGGATGGGGTGTTCTCCGAGCCCGATTTACTCTGGTATAACACACAGATGTGATATATTACATAATATATTGGGACCAGACCCAAACACGACTGAGCATTTTAAAATATAGACCTGAACCCACATGGGTCTTGGGTCCACTGTCTAGCCCTGAGCTGAACCATACCAGAGTTTTAGAAGCAGATTAGAAGAGTCCTATCATAGTTCAATGACAAGCTATGCAAGTCACATATAGCTTTTTTTAAGTTTAGATTTTTGCGCAAAATAATTTACAGGTAGACTAAACCACTCCTACCGTCAATATAATTATATGAATACTTTATGGTTATTTGGTGGGTTTTCACTGCAAATACAGTTGGAATTGTTGAATTTTGTTGAAAAGAAATGTTGCTTTGAATTTATTTTGGCTTGCAAATTCTTTTAATTTCAGTTTAATATGGAGAGGTGAACATGTTTTAATGACTCCTGCTGATGTTTAGATGTCTATTGTTCTTGAACGCCATTGACAAAGGCTTTTTTGTTTAGTTTTGTTTCTCTGTTTAGTAGTGTATTTTTTGTCTTTTGTACGTGTCCTCCTAAAGAATTTGATATGTCTTGGTTCACTAAACCTAAAACCAGTCTAATTCTATAGTTTCCATTAGACTCAGGTGACAAGTAAAGAATCAACTAAAAGACACAGCAACATCCCAAACATCACTAGTCCACACTAGTGCTGTAACAGATCAAACATCTCACAGTTCAGATCACTTTTACACGGCAGTGTCTAAACGGACCAAAATAGTTAAAACAAGTCACGTGCGAGTAAACTGTCCTCGCATTGGTCAGAGTTTGGTTTATTTTCCAGGATTCCGCTTAGCTGTCATACGTTGTTATTTTAATTTATGTGAGAAATGATGAGAAATTAGACATTTAGAAGCGAAAAGGTGCACTTTAATTTTGAATAGTGATGCGCAGACATAGTTATCACCAAATATAAATCAGAGGTAAGAATTTCTCATACAAAACCTCATTTGAATTGTCATGGGTTGTAATATATCGATTCTATATCAAAAGTTGAGTTAATGAAAAGTGAGTAATGTTTTATATTTATTTATATATAAATATATATATATTTATTTATTTATTTATTTATTGTGAGCGCAATCAGCCGACTCACTAGCTTAGGACTTTAGAGTTCTTTTGTACTCAACACAAAAGCGTCAGTGAATAAAAGTCTTGAATCCAAAGTTCTTCGTTTGACTGTTAAATTGTAAATCTTAAAGCATAAAATAAACTTAGGATATTTACATTTCTTTCAAATTAACTTTGTTGTTTTGCGTAGGTCAAAAGACTGTGTTGCTCAAAAGTCCAGTGGCTTCTGACTGATTCCTTGGGTTCTAAATTGGGTTCTAAATCCTTGGGTTCTTTTTTTTTATTTTTTATTTATTTTTTTAATATTTTTTAATAGTTCAGGTAGACCGCATGATTTCACTTTCATATTGAACGTAAAACGCAGTTTCGGAATATCTCACCCTACTCATTCTCTCTTCAAATAGCCATATATATTCCTATTACATATCGAATATACACTATGATGTAGCCACTGTTATATAGTTTGTGAGTTTGGAGCGGTTCATTTGTAGTGAGAAAGCAATACGATCCAACAGAGTTTGTTTCAACTAAACTGAGACCACCTCGTTCAGGCGATCTCGGACCGTTTGTTTTGGTGCTGATTAGAGTGTGATTGCGGTGTTCACATATGCCCAAATGAACCACGCTAAATGGCAAACGTGCCACGTTCTGAAATAAACGTCTAGGTCTGAAAGCACCCTAACATTATAATTTAATGACTCGCTCATAAAAACTTAAATCAATATAATTTATGAAGAATTATTCGGTGACACATTTTTGGTTACATTATTAAATTGCTACAACTTTTTTTTTGAGTTGCATTAAACAGTGATTTTAATCTTTACCATAAACATCAGTGTTTATATCTGAACTATAAACCTTTATCCCAGTGCTTGTGTTGTTCGATTGTTTGTAAATTTGTATAACTAAAAAAGGGTAAAAACTAAATCTCTTTCTTAATTAAATCAATTAATTCATGTTGCATGAGTGTTTGAATTGAGATCCTGATCTTTTAATGATTAATTCTACACCTTTTCACTGAATGCATTATTGCAGGCTAAACAAGTAGTTATAGAAAACATTTTTAATAACCCAAGAAAACATTTAGGTGCCGCCACATCTTTTTTCGGTATGATTATATTTTACAGCAAAGCCAAAATGTTTTCACACATGCAATTTAATTGACCCAAAAGGCGATCTCTCCGCAATTGTTACAAATGATGGATTTTATCCGCGGGTCACGTGTGTTCCAAACTGGTCAACCTTGATACGTTACACCCCTAGTCCACACAGCAGTCAGCCTAGTTTAATTTTTTTTTTATGAGGGTCTTAAGCCCTATTTGGACAGGGCTAGTTTTACTGGGGGACGCAGGAGAAATTTGTTTTTAACAGAAGTACATTGTGATTTTTGTCGTTTTTTTATCCGGCATGGTTTGTATAGCCTAGTGTGAGTACACCCTAAATCAGGGTTTTTCAAGTTTGGTCCTGGAGGGCCGGTGTCCTGCAGATTTTAGCTTCAACTTGCCTCAACACACCTGCAAGGATCTTTCTAGAAAGCCTAGTAAGAACTTGACTAGCTTGCCCTGGTCTGTCTGATTGGAGTTTGAACTAAACTTTGCAGGACACTGGCCCTCCAGGACCGGGTTTGAGAACCCCTGTTCTAAATGTTTGTAGCAAATTAATACAAGCATAACACAATACAATACTTTCTGCAAAATAAAAGCATACTTAAAGTATATTCTGAACCACTGACAAGGTATTAGTCTTCTGGCCAAATCCTTTTGTGTAGGTAATGATCAAAATAATCATTTAAGACAAACAATGCCTTGCTTAACTTGCTTTATTACGTTACTAACACCGTCACGTTATGTATTAAAAACCAGTCCAATGATGCAATGCTTAAAAAAAGTAGATCTGGTGACTACAGTCCTGTGTGAGGCTCTTGTCCAGGGTCTTTCCTCCTTCAACTTCACAGAAGCGAAAGTGCTTCCTTATGCTAGCTTTTAATGCAGATGGTGCCAGTTTGATTTTGCATGTCACCATTTTTCTCTGTTATGAACATGCCTGAAACTTGTTCTTTGCTTCAGAGTTCCGCCTTTTGATTTTTAAGAATCAGATATTTCCCCCGCTCCACCCCTAGTAGGGATGTGTCCAACAGTGCTGTAAATATGGTTCTTGATATGCCATGGTTAATGGTAGTTTTGATGACTGATTGGTTACAGCTGTAAAAGATGTTATAAACAGAAGGCAATCATGTGAGTTCATCATAATCTGTATTATTTGTGCATTCCTTATAGATTCAAGTATGGTAACTTGCAGCACAGAGCTTAATTTAGCAAAGGAATGTTAAGAAGTTTCTCTGCTGTGTAGTTCAATGTAGAAAACTTTAGAATCAGAAGGGATGTATCAGGATGGTAAGTACTTGATTAGTATTTTCTTCCCCTTTTTTAGCTGTAATATATTTAGTGTGTATTTAGTATTTAGTTTTTTATAGATAGATAGATTAATCATTGGCGGCTTATGGCCTATGAAGTCAGTTGAACTGCAGTTTTGTAGTCTCAATTGTAAATTGTACAATTAAGCTAGTCCACACAAATTCCATTCATTTTAGTTTTGTATTGTGCTAAGTAATGTATTAGTCTTCACAAACAACCAAGCACTGTGGATTGATGTCTGCCAAAAATGTAGAAATTTTCTTTAAATTGGTTGAAGATCATCTGTGAATGGGGATTATATCTGAGACTGTTTCTCTTGAGAAATTGTTAGCATGCTAGTATTAGCAGTCTTTGCTAGAGGACAACCTGCTGTCAATATGATATATTTTTAGTACGTCAGATCTTACAAATCATACAATTTTGAAATATGCTATATTTGGCACACAATCATCTTTTATCTTTAAAACATTTTTGTTTAAGCTTTAAAATGTTCTGTTTGAGTTCTGTCTTGCAAAGTGAAAATTGTTTGTGAAAAGTGTTTCAAACCAGAGCAGGGAATTGAAGAGAATGCTGTGTTTGTGAGCTTGGATGAAAGGAGGAAACAAGACACTTTTACAAGATGGGATTTGGCCTAATAAAAACTTTTAGTGGTAAGCCATGTGACCAAACCAGCCCTGTGTTAACCTTCCAGCTCCGAGCCAAGAGTTCCTCTGTCTCTTTTCCACTTCACTGCTGTCTATCAGCCACAGCAGGTCTGGCCTTGTGAAAGCTGAAGCGGCCTGCTGCTCACAGCGACACGTGCACGCACTCTTTTGTGTGCAAACACTCCTGAAAGGAATTACAGGGATATCTTCAAATCCCAATTCATGCTTTGTTCTTCTGCTGTTCCCAGGTTGTGAAGGTGCTGGGTATATTCTCAGTGTTCATTTGAATCTCTTTATATCAATTCTTAAAGGGATATTTAAAAAAAAAAAAAAAAAAAAAAAAACTAATTAAAGTTGTGCCGGTCTCTTGCCAGACAACAAATGATTCCTCTAAGCCCTCAGACCGATTAGATTTTCAACTCTTTGGTCAGACCGTGTGATGGTTATTTAACATTGAGCTGTTTATTAGCAATGAAACAAAGTCTTTTGATTACTGTCATGTAAACAAATGTCAATTTAACAATTAAATAACACATTTAATTAGAAACTTACACTGACAGAATTCCTCTGTGGATGCCATTTTGCAGTCAGACGCAGGAATTTATTCACTATTTACTATGGTATAGGGATGGTTTTGGATATAGCTATGTTTTCTGTCACATCTTTGACATTACCCACAACACCCAACCCAATGTCCTGTCTGGTTCACAGCTTCCTGACAGAGACTAGCATGTTTTTTTTTTTAATAAAAATTTTGTGTTCCCCAATATCAAAATCTCTTCAATACAGAATCTCTTCTGTGTAATTTTTTTTTACATGCCAGTTATTGTATGGATACTGCTAGTTGAAATATTACAACACTGTGTCCTTCATAGAATTATTTTCTTTTTTGTGTTTTAATGATGCCAAGACAGCCAGTGCAAATAAAGCAGTTTCTCTAAACTTTTATATTTCCAACATGCCAGTTCTATCATCTTCTCAATGACATTGCACATGTCTTTATTGGTGCAAACAAAGATTAGTAGTGGTCCAATGTAGGGCTGAACAATATATAATTTCAGCATCGATATCGCAATGTCTGCATTTGCAATAGTCACATCGCGGGATTTGCAATGTGAAGTCAGGGTTATAGTTGGGGCTGGGCTATATGGCAAAACATTTCTAACAATAATTGTTTTCATATCAGTCGATATCGATAATTATCTCGATAAATGTCAAATGTTTATCTATCAATTTTAAAGGCTTTTCAGCATGCCAATCCCATTGTGCAGCTGATTTAACACATTTTGTAAAATGTTTTAGCTGTCTGACAATGGGTGAAATATCCTGTAATATATTTTATTTAGGGATGCTAACAATTACTCGATCTATTGATTGTCAATAACCCTATAATCGATAGACCTTTTCGATGACTGATTAAACATGGACATTTTAAGGTTATGCTTTACGCTGTGAGACGCGTCTATGCATTACATAATCAAGTGTGCAGTTTACCTTATATAGTCACTTCCTTGACATTGCATTTTGCGGGATGCATAAAACACTATTATGTGCAGGTCTCTGATATATCCGCGGTTGTTTTAACCAATTTTATCTGACAGACTGGCACGAATAGGCCTATGCAGACTCTCATTTTAAAAATCGCGCATCACGGATGCGGGGAGCCTCTCTATTCACGCAACAAGTTTCTGAGTTCTCTCATCTTTCCGACCAAGTTCGTTCTTCCGAGGTAATCTAAGAATGCTTTCAGTGCTGCTAATAGTTTGTAAAGTCTGTCCAGCTCATTCTAACCGCTTGATTAAACGAATTAAACTGAAACCGTGAAAACAGTTTAATGGATTGTTTATACTATAGCAGATTTTAGCGATAGCATATACTATAGCGGACTTGTTTTGAAGCGCTTCACCTCAGATGTTATTCGTTCTTCTTAACTGACCCACAAAAAATACATTTAAATTAAGTTACACATTATACAAAACAAATTCGTAAAAAAAAAGATACATTTTCAAAGAAAAATCTATTTTATATTATATACAGGCGTCTTTACACAACGGTGTATAATGTTTCGTGGAAAATAGGGATTTAATTAATGATCCACTGTTGTTGTAAATGTCACTACTAATATATTTGCTACATTTTTAAAATGTCATTATTTTAAAGATTATGTCTTGAGCATCTAAATTCTCCTCGGTGATGATGTCCTTTTAAATATATAAAGGTTTGTTATTTTACCGTTGATGAGGGACAATAGTGGTATTACAGATTTCAAAGAAAATATCTTTTGATTACGTTTTGCAGTGACTTCACAATGTTAGCATTTGCATGCTTTCTTAAGGCCCATGTTAGCATTTTAAGCCAGTTCAAGCATTCGGCCACAATAAATTAAATTGTGTGTAACTTTTAAGAAAGATTAATTGTATATGTATATACGATGAAGACTATACAGTGTTATTTAACATTTGACTATTCAGTTTGTTTACCTGAATACTGCTAGACTCACAGAAGACTGTAAAGCACTGTTTACTTTATTTGTATCTTTACTCTACTGTATTTATAAATGCTTGTTATTGGTTTATTATAGTTTTTGCAAATGCTCTACAAAATGATCCTAATAACTCTAAAATAATGATCCCCCCTAATAATTCCATTCAAGTCATCTGGTGAAATTGTACACAATATCGCAAAGTGTATCGCAGAAAAAAAAATATTGCAATGTCAGTGTATTCCCAATATCATGCATCCCTAGTCTAGTGTGTAGTGATATGTTTCTTGTCCACTAAACAGCTTTAGAATGAGTAAATTCTATGATAAATAATATGATTTTAAATAAGATATTTCTTTGAATCGGACACTTCTGAAAACACTGACAACGATGCATAGCCAAGCTGAAAGTCTCACTTCCTCCAGATCTATTGGCATTCTCGCCATCTATGTGAAATCCCAGGAGAAATGCACCTGTCCCAGCTCAGACGGCCCGCTGTCTTCCAGACGCGGAGGAACGACAGCTGTGGTCTGCTGCTGTGCAGGGAGACTATTTATAGCCCACTGCCGGAGCCTCTATAATGAGCTTCAGTGTGATGATGGAGGGACAAATTTGGATCCCCGTTGGGACCCGAGACTCCAAGGTGCTTCCAAACCCGAATGTTGCTTTGCATCTTGGCTCAGCTCCAAACACGAAGAGTGCGGGACGTTGGCACCAGACGGCTTGAGTGTGTACGCGAACACGAGTCTAGCTCCGGGATGTGGGTCATTAAACAGCCAGCAAAAGAAAAGGGATGATCCCCACTCCTGCCTCCCGCATGTTTAGCACCTGCTGTGTCTGGCAGCGTGTGTGTGTCTGTGTTTACTCTCGAACCAGTGTGACCTCGGTGATACCCATGCTGCATCTCAATCAGAGGCGTTCAGCGACTGCATAGTGTAAAAAAATATCGCTCGTGGTGAGCAAGAATTCAGGGTTGCCAAAACATAATGTAGTGCCACCTAGGTGTATTAAGTTTAAGATAGCACTCCAGGTTCAATAAACTAAATGCCTACAGAGATGTTGAAGTTAGGCCCCTCGGATATAAATGAATGATATAATGTAAACAAGGTAAATTAGAATATCAATCTTCCCTGAGATTGAATAAAATACCAGAAATGAACTCTGAATAATAAAACTGTAAGATAAATCAGAAAATATAAGGAATTTAATTAATGTAGAAATGTAAATATTGGGAAGACCCAGATGTAAACAAAATACCAAATATGCAATTTATGCCCAAACAAAAGAAAGTAAAATGACCCAAATGTCAACCGTAGGATTTGCATTGAAAAATAATACATAAACGAATATAGAAATATACCACCTTTACACACTGACAGAATGTAAAATTATGTAGCAGACTCTTTGAAGTTGGTTTCTCTTTGAAAATACCTAAAATTGTGTCACTGAATTACACACTAAATGAAATGTATACAAATTACTTGCAGTATAAAACTGTGCTGCAAAACATGCATGAGTTATTATGCTCACTGCATAACCATAAAAAAATTGAAACTCCCACACACTCACACATTCATACCCCCACCCAGTTGCAGGCCTGTTATCGTTGCTTGTGTACGTGGTGGCCGGGAAAATGAAAATGACCTCTTCACTCTCATGAGCACAAATAAAATTAAACAAAGTACCTCAGATCCAGATGACAGCGATCAAGATGCAAGCGATCAATCTGCGAACTCTTGCCAGAGGTCTCTTTCAAATCGCTTTCCCTTTCAATCGTCAGCTGATGAAATGCACCTCCCACGTAGCCTGAGGAACCACCAAATATCCCGGCTATTTGGGGTGCTATCTGGTCCTCCAAAGACTCTTTCCGTGTCGTCCGATCCTAAGCTGACAGTCTTTCTCCTGATTTTCTGTTTAATGATCTCCTTGCGGAGTTCAGTTCAAATCAGCTGTAGACAGTGCTAACTTTATGGCAATTTAAAAAATCCCTAATCTCTCTTAACTGAATAATAACCGGCACTGATAACCTATCCGATATTCACACACAGCGAACTCGAAACAAACACAAAATAAACTCAAAATACTCAGAACCGTGTTATTCACAAGTGATCTATATTACAGTATCGTATTTTTAAACTCTGTGTATGTTACTCAATGCATTGTGTTCTGCATTATGATTGGCTGTAGACCATTATCAATCAATCTCCTCCATGTCTCCTGTGCAGTAGAGAATGCGTTCAGCTTGCCAAATTAACATAAATCTTCGATCGCTAGCAGAGTGAGTTTCAACAAGGTTGCAAAAAGGGTTGTAAATGTCCGCTGCAAGACCATCGTAAAGGGGGACGCACACCAGATGTGCCGCAGCGTCATGCCTTCTATAATTGTAAATTTTATATCATTTTATGAGTTCATATCAGGGTACGCACTGGTGGTTAAGTTGGGGGCTGTCTGCAGTGCCCAGCTATGACTTAGGACAGTTCATATTTTTGCCACGCCACAGAGCGCCATCTGAATAATGTCAATAATTTTAAATAACATTCGAATATGCTCCTTCGGTGTGTGTTACTTCCAACTGTCATGTGCGCGTCACATCAGGTGTGCGGCCCCCTTAAGGATGGAGTCTGCTTTTGCTTTGTGGAACAGGGACTGCAGGAAAAAGAGCATTACGCTAGATGCCAAACTTATCGGCACAAAAGCTAAAAAGCTTTATGAACCTTTTGCTGACAGCAATGAATGTTTGCGCCTGACAACAGGTTTTGATCTTTGGTTTCATTCTATAATACTGGACTTATTTTTCTTCGAAAGTGTGAACTTTGAGAGTGTTTAAACGAGAGAAAAGTGTGAAAATGTTAATGCCTCTCTGAGAAAAGTGTATAAAGTGTGTAATGAAGGGGTTTCACAGCCTTAAAACATCTATAATTGTTGTAAAAAATAAAGCTGACTACTTCGCGGATTTCGCCTATTGTGGGTTGTTTTTGGAACATAACTCCCGCGAATAACGAGGGACCACTGTAATCACAATGCAAAAAAATGCTTTTCTTACTTTCTCATTTCTAGCCCAAATATCTAAAAAAAATCTTAATAAGAAAAAGATATTGCTTTGTTTTCAACTTTAGAAAAAATAAGGCAAAATTAAGAGTTTTTCATTAAAACAAGCACAATTATCTGCCAGTGGAGTATGTAAAATTAATCTTGTTTTGCTTTGAAAGGTAGATATTTGGACTAGAAACAAGACATTAATTCTGTATAATACTGTAATTAAATACAAATCTGGAGCTCCTGGTCAATTATAATGCAGACTCAACATTCCATATCTTGCGATGTGACACATTGCTATATCGATGCTGAGACGATATATTGTGCAGCCCTATGCACAAATAATCTGAGAATTGCCAGTATTATCCCAATTGATATGAACAGAACAATGTATGGCTCCTTAAAACAGTCCAAATACTACCATATATAAATATTACTCTGGAGAGTTTACAAAAGTGATGCATTTATCAATGTTTACTTTCAGATGACAAATCCATCAACAAAATTCTGTCACAATAGTTTGTGAGATATGAGGAAAAGGCTAAATAAAGCATAAAAATACCGTAATATGTTAGCAGATATCCATGAAACATGCCAAGTGAACATACTTGTTGAAAAACTATGCTAAAGTCAGTTATTATTTTCTAATTCAGTTCTAATATGAAAATGTGCGTATCTGTGTTGTAATGTCTATTTTAGTTTTGGTCTGTGTAACTCTGCTCACTGCCAGTTTACCTCATTATATTTTGACACCCTGGGTTGCCTTGATTGATAAACGGTGCATTTCATTTCAATAATGAAGACCGTCTGATTGTATGTTGGCCCAAAATGTGACCTCTGAAGGACAGTAGCAGCCTTCGAAAAGAGACGTAGATTCAGAGTTATAAAAATCTACTGTTTTTTAATTGGCAAATAATAGAAATATTACAAACGTAAGCAATAGCTGAGCAGATTACATTGTAAGGCTTGATTGTCAGGTATGCTTGCTTCTGTTTTTGTCATCAATCTGGCAACCTTGTTTAAGGGGTCAGTTGAAAAAAACCAAAAAAAAAAACCTTGCCAATATTTTGAATTTGGACTGCAATACCTAGTTTAACCACTAGTTCCTGCATACTGCACCTTTAACTGACTAATGTTAATTACTATGCAGTGTGTATTGTATACTACTGATTTTTTTTGATGCATGGCTTATTGGTGTACACAAGAATCAGAAGAATGCTTACATTGTCTCTTGATGCAGCATACTATGCATTATATACTTTATTCTGTTGACGGTTTTCAGAATAGCATTTGAAATCACATACATTTAGGTAGGTTTTTGGTTTTAATACATAATTACTTTGACCAATTAAAAGGCCTCATTGGATAGTAAAGTGTCTATCTGCATACATATTGTTTTTCCCATTTATTGTCTTTAAGTGAGCTCTCTATGAAGAAACAAATTAAATCACATGCATTAATTAATATTAAATGCATTAATTTATTGCGCCCTCACACCTGAATCAGTCGTGACATGGTCTTTTTATGAATTTTTTTTTGCGTTGGTGGTATTTGCTTTGCTAAACAAGCTAACAGCTGTCGTCAGTCTCTCACCGTCAGTAATGTGCTGGAGAACGTCTCCATCCAGCTGTTCTGCTGCGTCATACACACTGCTCTCTCTCTCTGTGTGTGTGTTTGCGTGTGTGTGTGTGTGTGTGTGTGTGTGAGAGAGTGAAGTGTCGATGGTTCATTAGCAGGTTTTAATTGATGAGGTGGATTTATTAAGGCTGTTAGCAGACTCTGTTGCAGATCGAGCCTCATGCAGGCATATTGATTTCGACTGCTATTCTCTCTGCTGTTTTTCCTTGCAACATAAAGCTGCTAAAACAATATTTGCATGGTGTGAAAGCCACAGCTTCAATTAGACTTTTAATATGTGATATTTATTAGACAATAGTCAGAGTTGTCAGTATGTATTTTGCTGTGGTATATGGACCTTTTTTTTAAAGCAGATTAAAATTGGCCATTTATCTTTTGTTAAAAATTGTATTATAGTTTTATTTATATATGTGTGTGTGTGTGTGTGTGTGTGTGT
>CAIGQW010053975.1:176915-186952 GCA_903798125.1 Danio choprae | reverse complement strand
ATCGGTCTTTAGCAGATGCACTTCTGCTGTGTTTTTTCATAAAAAGTGTTCATAAAAAACGTTCTGAGCAGATGGAATTTTCTGCCGTTTCTGTTTAGTTTAAAAAATATATATATATATTTTTTTAACCAAGGCCAGGAATCTCTTACTTATGTTTTCATATTAGGCTACCAGCTAGCATCAATATTCAAGACAACATTAAAAGGATTTTCAGCTCAGGCCTCACTTTCAGAAACCAGCGAATGTGTGTGAAATAAATGCTAATTGTCATCTGATGAGGCACCAAATATAGATTTATACTTTCACTTTCCTTCAGCTTAGTCCCTTATTTATCAGAGGTCACTACAGCGAAATGAACCACCAACAATTCCAGCAAATGTTTTACACAGCGAATGCCCTTTCAGCCGCAAAGTCAGTACTGGGGAAACACCCATACACTCTTACATTCACACTCATACACTACGGCCAATTTTGTTTACCCAATTCACCTATACTGCATGACTTTGGACTGTTGGGGAAAGCCACTGTGTAGTGCCCTATAGATTTATATGCAGTGCTAAAACCTACTCTTTTAAACAGTTGGTATTATGTATATATACATTACACTTTTATAATGAATATAATGCTGGCTTTCTTTCTCTGAGAAAAGAGAAACTTTATGCCACATTGCGTAATTCAGTGAAATGATGACAAAAACAGGCTGGTCAACTGGTCAATTTCTTCCACTGTGGTACTTTATAATCATAAATCACTAGTCATGTATTAATGTTTGTCGTTTTAAGTCTGTATATATATATATATATATATATATATATAGAAGCAGCTTTTGTTTTCGTTTTACAATCTAGTTTTTTTTTTCAGCTTCCCCTCGCTGGTGAGGTTTTGTGACTAGTAACATGGGTTAAGAGTGTGTTAAAGCAGCTATTGTTGATCCTTCAACCATGAAGAAAGTGTGCTTAATATATTAGGATGCAGTTTTGTCAAGCCAGTTAGAATTGGAAAGCACTAAATACAGATGGAGTAAAAAGTTTTCAAGTTTAGTTGAGAGAGATTGTGCACTTTTGACCACTTCTGAAGGTGAAAAATACTTTCAATTAGGGTTGCCACTAACAACTATTCATTAAGACTGCCAAAATAATAAATATATCGACTATATTGTACAAAATATTTGTCAAATATACAACATGTCAAAATATTATACAACAAAAAATTGTGATATTGTGACATGACTACTATTTAAATGTATATATCTTTTGACAAATTAATCTAAGTTATTAAATGTATCTTATTAATGATTCATTTTTTATTAATAATCAACTATTCGAGAAATTGCATTCATCTGTTTTCAGACGCATTTTGTAACAAAGTAAAAGTCAATCATTAAGGTGAATTTGTCGAAATATCTCTCACAATTGCAATCCCAGACTTCATGATATCTGACTTAGAATGCATTACAGCGCTTGTATCTGTCTTTATTTATTACTTACTGATAATTTTGCAGACAAAGGAAGTTAACTTAGGATAGAAACTGTTCATGCCCCGTACAGAATCATACATACATGCATCACCTTGCTGCACTCATAAAGTTTGCAGTCACGCACACAAATATACATTCAGGCGTAGTGTCAACTTACGACATAAAATTATTAGCATACAAACAGCTACAGTGACGCTGTAATGTCTGCAGTACTGAAAATTGCAGCTTCTCTCTCTCTCTCGCTCTCTCTCTATTGTATATAAACTGACATTCTGATCTAGCTCATCTCTTTTTTCTAATTTAAAGCATGCATAATAATAAATCTAATTTTATTGATATCTCATATCGGTATCATTTGTGCAAATCAATCGCTTTGTGTTTTGCTGAGGGGAAATCAGTCTTCTCTTTCACAATGTCTTTGTATGTATCCCAATATTCCTGAGCAGCTGATGTTCATATAGGTTTGGAAAATATATTTTATATCTAGCAGGAGCAAGACAAAGATTTGATGTTGTTTTGAAGGGGAAAGTGAAACTGAGTTAATGTTTCTGGCATTTGTGAACTGCACTATATAACTGCATGTGACATTCCTTACATTGGCTATTTAACACAAAAGTACAACAAACACACAAATTAAAATGTTTTTAGCTCCACATTTCAGAACGCATTGAGTCACTGCAAAGTTTAACCATGATAAAGGATAAAGTTTATCATTTGCTTTTGTTTTAAAGTCTGTGGCTATGTGAGAATGTCAAGCTAATTGATAATTTTGTCACAAGACATTATATAGTTTATAGTTTAAACAAAGATGAATTGTGATTAATTAGTGGTACGATTAAGTCTTTTATTTTACTTATTAGACTCTCCTGAAAACCATAAAGCACTGTTTATTTCATTTCTATCTTTTTTCACTTGTATTTATCTACGCTTGTAATTTATAATATTTTATGCAAATGCGCTCCCATACAAAAATCACCCGAATCAATCTAAAATGACAAATTATTTTCAATAAATAAGTCATCTGGTGAACTTGTTTATATCGCAGTAGGGTTATATTGTCGTGATACTGGAATTTTGGTACCAATCGGTACTGAAATTTTTAAAATGTCCATTTCCTGCTAACATGTAGGCGTTGTTGAGGTCGTTCTTAAACAGCACTGATTTGCCATTATGTTCATGTGCTCAACAGAAATGGCTGTGATTGGTGGTGAAGGTCATCAGCACCACTGTTCACCGAGTGCAAACACAGACTACGTTTTCATGGACATCAGTAATCGAATTATTTGCCTTAATCTGAATAAGATAATAATCTGATTAAGGTGTTTACATGAGTTGCTTTTTGAATGTTCCTTTCATGATCCCGTTTTGCATGTTATATCACATAGATCAATTAACATCATTGCATCACTACGCTAACCACGTTACCTCCTGAATTTCATGTAATTTTTGACGTTTTATTTATTTTTATTTTTTTACTTTCACTTTCAGTCAGGAATATTTCTTGCATGCCCCCATGACCAACTGAGGTATTGGATGCCAGTATGAAGTAAGAACAGGTTGAAGTGTGTTGTTTTAATAGAATTTGATAGATAATGAGGAATGGGGAAAAAATCTTCGACATTCCGTCTATGGTCCTTTACAGACTTCGTAGGGGCAGAGAATAGTGTCTGACAGCCTTGTTTGTATAGACTATCCAGTCGCAAAATGCGGTGAAAAGTCATACATGACGGTAATAGTTTGATAAAAGGTGTTTACATGTCTGTACTGCACTTCAATAATGTGACTAAAATAGGAATACTCCACGTGTCTTAATTAGATTTCTGTTTAGTTTGATTATGACTTTAGTTGGATTAAGGTAATCAAAAATCGCTGTTTACATGGTAAACTCTTAATCAGAGTATTGTCTTAATCATATTAAAATCTGATTATTGGTGTCCATGTAAACGTACTCACAGATACATGGACACTGGAGCGGTTTAAAGCCGTAAAGATCAGTTGATCCATCAGTGGATCGCTCGTATGTCAGCTCATAGACAGACCAGCTGATCTTCGTGGCTTTAAACAGCTCCAGTGTCCTTGTATCAGTGCTTAAATGTTACTGGGAAATGGATGTTTTTAAAATTCAGTACCAAGATTGCAGTATCGTGACACCACAGTAACAGTTTGCAGTATCATGTAGCCACAGTAACAGTTTGAAACGTTTCTGAGAAGAGTACGAATAACCATTCATGATATTAAACTCTTCCCTCTCTTTCTTTCCTCAGAGTTGGGTTCACTTTCCTGGGATGACCTGGAGAACGATCTTCCAGATGAGCTGATTCCTAACGGAGACCTGGGGCTAATATCCATGCCCTCAAACGGTGGGGCTGCAGGTACGGGTACTCACAGCCCCATGGTCCCTGACGCCGCTGCCAAGCACAAGCAACTCTCGGAGCTCCTGCGGCCGGGAAGCAGCGCTGGCATGAACTCGGTCAGCCCGCAGCCTGGCGGCATCGGACCTCAGCTGGGTGGGCTCGGAAAGAGTCCCCTAGGCCAGGGCTCCCCTTCCCACCCTTCCCAAACACAAAAACCAGGGGGCACTCCTGGGACACAGGGCAATAATGCCGGATCAACTGGCATGGGATTTAACCAGGGTATGCTGAACAGCGGCATTATGGGACAGAACGCAGGCGCTCAGTCGGGTCAGGTGATCAATGGAACTCTCGGGCCTGTAGGTCGTGGTCGGGGCACACAGGGAATGTACCAGGGTGCCGCCATGCAGGTAGCATCTTCTGTAGGAGCGGGAGGAGGAGTGGGGGTGGCGGCGCCTGGAGGAGCAGGAAGTGTCCTGGCAGAAACGCTTACACAAGGGGCACAGCAGATGGGCATCAACACTCAGCAGGCCAAGGTGAGACTGCCAGCTTTCTTTGTTGTGGTTTGGGTCATTGTGGGTTCATAGTTGTGTTGTGATTTAAGATGATATGATTCAATGTTGAAGTTTTGTTGGCAGCACCCAGGTTTTAGCGTGTTCTAGGTGGGAAGTCGTATTTATCCCTTCAGGTGTGTTGAGACAATGGAAAGATGTCAGTGCAGCTTACTTTTGCTTTTTAAAGTTGTCAATTTATGAAGTAAATGTAAGTTTGAATATGAATGTTTGTCCATTGCATTTTATTGTCAATGAAAAAAAATTACTATGGTTTATTATGACTGGTATTCATGTGCATGAACTTGTAATTAAGATTGTTTTTTACATGACTTGAATGCGCAATTTAATCAAATGGAGCACAAAGAACACGATAATAAATCGAGTAGGTTTTTAAAATGGGTACAGACGAACATTTGCTGTTTAAATTTCAGCATAGCATCTCAAAAATCATGCAACCTTACGTCAAGTCTTATCATTTAATTTCCAGAGCATAAAGCTGCTGTCTGCAGTTCTCAAGTTTGTCTGAACCATTTGTTTGAACGAATGTAATTTAATCTATTTAATCAAATTGCATTGGTGCTATGGTAATGAGCAGCTACAACTTCCATTTTGGTTTTCTGTGAATCATCCAGAAGTATCAAGTTATGTCTCTTTGAAATACAGTACATTTCTGCATTATTCATTTTTTTACTTTAACAGTGTATGTATGTATGTATGTATGTATGTATGTATGTGTATATATATAATTTTTAAAAAGTCTTTGTTAAAGCTATGAACCAAAATAGATTACAAACTGGATTTAGAGCAAAGTAGTTTAAAGACACGAATGAATGAATGACTAATAGATGAATGCCTTAAATAAAATTAAAACTGCTTCTCTTTACAAAATGACAAAATTTTTACAATGATGCATTTATTATATGAGCATAATATCTAAACTTTCATGAACAGCTAAGTTTAATAAAGAATTTAATAATAAAACGTACATTGTGATTTAATTGTTTCTGTTAAAAAAGTAACAATACTAATAACACTAAGTACTAATTCTAATACAAAAAAAAATAAAAATGCTTTTGCTCAATTTTTTTTTTTGAAATCAAAACAACATTGAAATCACAACAAACTCTATTTTGACTAGAAAATGTAAGAAAGTATATGGTTGTATTAATTCAATGGGTATGATGTCTTTACTGAACTGTGAATCTCTCCAGTGTCCTGTCAGAGTTCAGAAAGTTTGTCAAATGTCAAGTTTAAAAGGTGTTTAGTTTTTATCCAATTATTCAAAAAAAATTTCGCCTAACTAAATACAATATTAGGTTAAACACCATAATTAAATGTCAATAATGTACTGTCAATTAATCGATCAATTATTAAAATACAAATGAAATCAAAACTAACCATATGATTTTACTTCAGCTGTCAGTTTTGACTGCAAACAGTAATGGTGTGGAGGTGTCTGTTAGATTGTAATAACTCTCCCCAAACCCTTTTCCCAATCTTTCTGAATGAAATGTCTACTTTACTACATTCATTCAGCTCTCAGCAGGAAAAACAAGCCATGCCCGCAGCTTGCGGTTTATGTGGACCTTAACCTTAACGGTGTCTGCTTCAAGCAAACCAACAGGTTTTCACTTGCTGCTTCTTCGGCTCTGTTCAAGCTGGAATCAATGTAGTTTTCACACAGTGGGGTCTTAAGGCTGATTTCTACTTCTGCGTTGAGTGATCGCCATGACCCACGGCGCATGGCTTGCGCATAGCCGTGCATACTTCTGTGTGCTGTTTGTGTTGCTTTGCAATAACACTTCCGAAACGCTAGCTGGCAGTAGGTTTTTTGTGTTCCTGTGTGTCAAGTTTCTTTGCTGGTGTTTTTTTTTTTTTTAATGCTACCTTAATGTACAAGTAGCTAAAAACTCGCTCATTCAGAGGCAGGAACCGACATGCAACAACTTTAATCATAAGGTAAACACAAAGCTAAAGTAAACACTCGCTCCATCTTGCTCGCGGCTCTTGGCCTGCCCACATTCGTTACAGCTACCAAGCCGACCAATTACAGAGCTTGTGCTACGCCAAGGCTGCGCCGGACCATATGCGTGCACTTGACACAGAAGTATAAATCAGCCTTTATTCGTTTCCCATACGTTACGTTGAGAGGGCAACTTTATAACAGAACATAAACTACATAGACTTGACTACGAATTGTGTGAAGTAATACTTTAATGATGTTTATGCTTTTATGACCGATTTTCTTTTTATGATCGATAAGGTGTAGCAATTTTCTCAACAATTAAAACACAGCTGTCTGAAATACTTGATTCTGATTGGTCAATCATAACATTCCTTATTCTGTAAAACTAATAACAGTCTCTCTAGAATGTAACAAACAAACTGAAATGAAAACTGAAAGTATATGAATAAATTCTACTTCACTTTAATAATACATTATTTAATAGTAATTCAAATCTAAAATAAAACTTAATTATTCAGATTATTTAATCTGAAACATGTTATCACTTTTACATGAAGAATACCTTTACCGTCAACGAATGCTCATTTGACATATTTATCAAGAACAACAATTTAACAATTGCATCCAGATGTGTAACAAATCCCTGCCTCACTTTGAATTATGACAGCTATGCTTTGTGAAATCTGTTTTATATCTTTTTTTTTAGCTCTTTAATTCTGGTGGAATCTGACTAGTGTGTAAATCAGGCTGAACGTCCAGTGTTATCCGCCAGCGTAGCAGCAGACGGACTCCCATTATCGCTGTATCTGGAGCCGCCGCGCTTTGCTGCCTCATTGTTTGATTGCATGACTCATTCCTGCACTTGTGCTTTTCATTAAGCTTAAATGCTCGCGTTATGAGAGCACTTGCGTGCCAGAATGCTCTTAAACTCTGCCATTTTGTTTGAAGGCCTGCGATAACGGCAGCCGCAGAATTGCGCTCGATGGGAAGGCAAATGAAAAGCTCTCTACGTGAAGTGCCAAGTTACATGCATGCACATCTCTTCTGTGCCCTATGCAAATTTGATGAATAAAACATGTCTATTTGTGATGGATGGGTTATTGACTGATGGTCTCTAAAAGCAGCACTCAGGCGACGGCATTAGCAGGTGTGTGCGTGTGTATTACAAATTCAAATCCCTCTCTGCAAATAGCTTGTAATTTATTGGGGTTAAGAGTGAAAAATGCCATTGTTTTGCATTATTTGCCATCACAAGAAAAACAGTGAAAGGCTTCACAAGAACCAATGGATGTTATTGTATGCAGTATGTAGTATAGCTTTTTGCGAATGGTCTCCAAAATGCATTTTGAATGATTGTCTTCTGAGACAAAAAAAACCCCATTCTGAAACAATTTATTCCAACACAGAAATATGTAGCTTTGTGACAGATTTGCATAATGTGAACTAGGGCTGCAAAATATATCGTTTCAACATCGGTTACCGCAATATGCGTGTCTGCAAAGTCACATCGCAGGATCTGCTATGTTGAACTGGTATTAGAATTGACCAGGAACTACATTTTGTCAATTTTTTTTGAAGTGAGTTTAAAGTATCCAGGCATAAGAAATGACGTTTTAATCTTTAAGAAAGATTAATTGTATTTATCAATGAAAATGTGTAAAATTTTAATTAAATTTGATGGATCTAAATATTGCCAGACGTCCAGCAAATCATAAAGCACTGTGGATTTTAATTGTACGGTATCATTGTTTTACTGTATTTAACTGTATTTGACTGTATTTGGTAAAATCGTTAAACTGTTGGTTTTGATCCTGATTCCGAAACACTGTAATTGTATCTTGTAAACGCTTTGTTCAATTCTTTGTGATTATTGTGTTTTGTTTTTGTTGTTTTTTTTCTGGTGAGTGTTTCACCTTCATCACACAATAAGTTAAAATAAAGATCACAGCATCACGGAAAGGTGCATAGAACATTTGTAACAGGTCTCATTGTAGTTTTGATTTGTCTGCTTGACAATCTCATTTCACAATCACAGTGTACTGCAGCAATAAAATTGAAATGAGATATACAAACTGATACATTTTTCTGATTCAGTTAAAACAGACATTACCAAACATAATTTGAAGTTGTAAAAAGCAATAACTAGCAATATATCGAAGAATGTCACGCTATATATAAAATGGCAATAATATTGTCTGATGATAGTTTGACCTTATTCTACGATGCAGAAGTTTGCTAGTTTTTGCGATTGTTTTCGAACTTCCGATTCAGTTGTCTATGGAAGAAATTACTAGGAATAATAAACGGCAGAAAACGGTCAAACTACTTGCTCTACAAGTAAGTGTGTTCATGACCAAACATAAAAAGAAGAATAATGTAATAAGAAAATATCAGTTTGCAACATCAAGCAGCTGTTTTTAACTAGAGATCAATGGAAGTGAATGAGACCAGAAGTCTTGAGCCAAAAAGATTCCTATCGCTCATTCGTGAAGAATAAGGTCAATAACATGGCTCAAAAATAAATAATTAATAGTCAAAGCCCTAAAACGGAAATAATTGATTTGTGGCGATTTATTGACGAGCAAAATTTTAAATTGTGTCTGCCTTTAGTCAAGTAACAACACACAAGCAAGGGTGCTTTTTCCCCCCCAAAATATCAGGGCAAGTGTGCTCGGAAATGTGATAATAACGTAACATTAAACATAAACGTAACATTTTAAACTGTATATTTTCGCCAGTAAAAAAAAAAAATAACTTCAAGCAAAGCTGGAGCAAAACAGTTGTGTCTCAGAGCAGCACCACAACATTTCATTTCTGTCTGAATATCAGTGATTCACAGATCCTTTAGCAAAGACTATTTCTAAATGGTGCAGTGGTTTTTGAATTAACATTTGAAGCACTTGTTCAATGAATCACTCCATTAAGACCTACTGGTGGTTTCAGTATTATATATTTATTCATGACAGGCCTGTACCAGCACAAAAACGCTGAACAAAAATATTGTTTGACCCTATTATGCTTTTGGGGATGTTTTGATCCACTCTGGGGTGATTTTTGAGTCTTAATTTGCCCACAACTTTCTCTGTGTTTCAGCAAATGGAATGATTTGTGGTGACAATTCTTAGTTTGACAAATATTTTGAGAAAATACTTCAGAAATTTTCAAACATTCAACAATACACTACGCAAATGTACTACCCTTTCGTTATGCTGGTGGCTGTTTTTGCCCCATTGACTTCCATTTCTAATGACATTTTTTTGGATTGCAAAGCCATGACACCATTTAATCATGTATTCTTGATAGTTGCTGGCTTTCCCTGTTGGGGAGAGGTCAAATTTCTTATTTTTACTGTTGATCATCAGTTGCAGTGCAAAAAGGTTTTAGTTTCTGCCTTCTATATGGAGTATAATTGTGTGTATATGAATAGGGCTGGTTGAATGTGGGGGAATCCTGACTGTCTGCGCTGTAAATCTGCTTGAGGGAGAATCCTGTCCGCTGAGAGAGAGCGCGATAGTGTGTGTGTGTGTGGATGAGTAAGCACAAAGAGCAGTGTGAGAAGTGTGCTGCTGATGTGCATGAATGAGTGAGCAGAGGGTTGAGGAGTGTGTGTGTGTGTGTGTGTGTGTGTGTGTGTGTGTGTGCGTGCGTGCGTGCGTGCGTGCGTGCGTGCGTGCGTGCGTGCGTGCGTG
>CAIGQW010053975.1:126397-176905 GCA_903798125.1 Danio choprae | reverse complement strand
GTGCGTGCGTGCGTGCGTGCGTGCGTGCGTGCGTGCGTGCGTGCGTGTGAACCACACAGCTGGCCTCTTTTATCTGGTGTGCTGAAGCCGTGTCAACAGTGGAGAGCAGATGAGCGGCCGGCGCACTGCTGGAGATCAGCACAGGAGGACAGAAACCCTGCTCTGCTCAACACTCGGATCATATTAAAATAGGCTTGGGGCGATGGTCTGTGTTGACTGGTTACTGGTGTCAAGCGGCAACACCTGTTCTGTCACTTGCCCACAGCTTAGCCATCACCACGGCATTTAGATTTTATATAGTAATAAAAATCATGTAGTTCATACTATGACTGCACAATATATCGTTTCAGCATCGATATCGCAATGTGTGAATCTGCAATAGTCACTTCGCAGAATATGCAATGTCAAGTTAGGATTATATTCAACCAGGAACCACAGTTCAGATCACATGATTTGTGGAATCATTGCAATGTTTATAATCTAATGGTGTGAGATGTTTATTTGGATGAGTTTTTAAGGCCTGTGACTGTACGATTTCAAGCAAATTTGGACACGAAATGTATAATGTTTGCTGCTTTAAAAAAGATAAATTGTATTTATTTATACAATGAAGACTATACAGTGTTATGTTGCTTTTGATTATTACATTTCTGCACCTCAATACTGCGAAAACCATAAAGCGCTGTTTGTTTCATTTTTATTGTTGCTGTGTTGTTTTCATCTGTGTATTTTATTTTGTAATTTTGTATATTTTATGCAGATGCACTCACCTACAAAACCATCCCCGTCAATGCAAAAATTGTAATTCTTTCTAAATGGAATTATCTTGTGAAATTATATTTCTGTCGCAGTGTACGCCGCAGAAATGTCACAATGGCAGTATTTTTTTCCAATATCATGAGACACTACTTAATTACAAATATTTAAAAAAAAAACAAATTCTTGTGTTTCTGTGAACTCCTGTTCACCGTTTATTCACAAAATATTGTGATGGAGTGCTATGTTACGATTTCTTTTTTGCGCGTCACTTTAATGCTGTAATCCATTTATGTGGCATCTTCTGTTGGCTCATGTGATATAACATTTCCTGTTTCTTTGCTTTATAGATGGGCATGGCAGGTGGCAACAGTCCATTTGGGCAGTACCAGGCTGGAGGGCAACAACTGGGCACAACTGGCGTGAACGCGCAGAATAAAGGCGCCCTTCCCAACAGCCTCCCTCCATTTCCAACTGACCTGAAGGGGGCGACGGTCACCAGCGTGCCAAACATGGTGAGTTTCCCCATCATAAACACAAACTGGACAAAACCAACAGGTGGAAAAAAAGTTGATTCAACGACACTGTTCTCTTGCCCACAGCCCCAGCAGCAGCAGGTGTCGGTGGGCATAGTGGCGGGTCAGGGCGTATCAGCGGGTCCCACGGCTGACCCGGAGAAGCGTAAACTGATCCAGCAGCAGCTGGTTCTGCTGCTTCATGCCCACAAGTGCCAGCGACGCGAGCAGGCCAATGGAGATGTGCGAGCCTGTGCTCTGCCACACTGCAGGACCATGAAGAACGTCCTCAACCACATGACACACTGCCAGGCTGGCAAGTCCTGCCAAGGTGAGTCCACATGTGTTGCCCACAACTGGATGGATATCAGAAGACTTTTCCACATGAGCTTCAAACCAGGTTTAGCATGAGTGTCACGATCTACACGAACTCAACATGAGAAGTGTAGAAAAGTATTCAGAGGTACATAATGGCAATACATTTATATATAAAAAAGAAACTAAACACTTAGTAGTGATTGGCTGACTTTTTAAATCTTTTTAAAGTATGCTTTATCTTGCCTTGTAAGAGAAAGGAAATTCTTGACCCTTTTGGTTCCTTCAATTGCTTGAATAGGGTATATGCACTTTTCAGTAACCCAGTTGAAGCGCTTTCGGTGAATTGTATACCATTACAAAATCGCCATGTTTAAGGTCTGTTTTACTTACAAATCACTGATCTTCACTGCCTGATTGATATATGATATAAAGTGGGTCTCAGAATGTACAAGAAGCACTGCATAAAAATCCATTGTTCTGCGCCATCTCTTTAAAATATGAACATTTATTTTACCAAAAATGACGGCGTTTGCGTTTAAACAGCTTTTCATCACGTTTTATGCTTGAACAACTAAACAAATGAAGTCTATTTAACTGATTGTTTTGTAATTGCATTACAACAACTATGCTGTAAAAGGTACTGTATGAAATTGAAAATGGTCACATTAACCTTTCACTGGAAGTTTATCAGAAGAGGAAAAAACCTTACCCCATTTTATTTGTGTCTTGTGTATTTTGTGTGTAGGAGTGCAGTAGTAGACCTGTGTAAATCTGCTGTCTGTGCTCTTGTTTAGTCTCAGCAAGAGCAGTAATGAGATGCTTTGGTCCTGATATGTGGTGTTTTGAGCATTGTCTGCTTCTTTGCTTTAGTTAGACTGAGCTTTACTGCTAATTTATGTGCTTTGCTATTTGCACTGTTTGAATGACTTTCTATATAAAAAACACAGACATTTACAAGTCGCCCTGTTGAGGTTTGTTATGGTTGAAGTATTGGATGTTAAATATGACATTTGAGTGGAAGCTCATTTTAACATGGATATAAATTATTAAAAAAAATATTTTTTTGCTATTACAATTACATGTATTTTTCACTTTGCAATTTTATAAACTTAGAATTGCAAGAAATAGTTGCAATTCTTGGAAAAAAATCTAATGTTGCAAGATAAAAACTCATAAATTGGTATAAATAGTCTCAGTTCCATGAGAAAAAAGTAAGATCTGTAATATAATTTATAAACTCAAAATAGTCGCAGTTTTCTGAAAATAAAAGTTCCAATAAAGTTCCAGTTATGAGAAATAAAGACCGTTCTCAGAAAAAAAAAATCTATTGCAGGATTGTCTGTAAACTTGTAGTAGAGAGAAATAGTTGCAGTTCTAAGTAAATCTGTTTGTTAAACACTGATGTTTGTAATGCTGTTTCTGTTACCAGTCCTCTGCTCATTTCAATTGAGAAAACTCAATAGTCATTTTTGAGTACTGTTTAGTCTCATTAAACATTAAAGCAAATCTTTTACAAAATCATGTTGTTTAAAATGTCTGGATTAAGACATCAATATTTGAACCATTTATAAAAGATCGGTCACTGTCGGGTTATCGTGATTTGACCAATGGCAACAAACTATACATTGTAGCGTTATTCTGCAGTTTTGGTTTGTTTTTACGCCATACTTCTTGCTCTGGCCTGAACCAGTTGAAACAAACCAATCATGTGACAACAGCCACATCATTTGTTGGCTTGAGCATATTGAGCATATTTCTTAAACCTCTTTTTGATTAGTCTGAATTTCCGTGTATGAATATTTCTACGACACTCCCAAAAGTGGACAAAGAGAGGAGGAAAAAGCCGTCAGACAACACAACGCTTGTTAGTATGGAGAGACTGCACTGGCTGACTGTATCTCTGGTCATCGTATATTATATCACTTCAGACAAACTATAAAATTTGAGAATGGAAAAAGTTCAGTTCAGTGTAGTTTAAATTTCACTGCTGAAAGCCAAAACACTGAAGAGCAAATCCACCGATGCGCAGCTCCACAAGTCCCAAACCAAGCAAGTCAATGGTGCACAGTCAAGTGCGATTGTTGCATTTACACCTGCACAAATGAACTGCACCAAACGTAAAGACAAACTCTAGTGCCATTCGACTGAACTAAATGAGGCAAGTGTGAAAGCACTTATTAAGAGAGTATATTGGTATAGTCTTTTTTTTTTTTTTTTCTTAATTTTTCCGCTTTTGGTGTCATATAGAGCGTTTGAACCTGGAAATTTGTGATGCGTGACATCTAGGCAAGAGACGATAACCAGTTTCAAGGTTGACTGTGCTTTGGAAAAGTGTTTTAAAACCGCAAAGATTTTCTGTCATTGATTTTTTTTTAAATAATTAGCCTGACACGGCTCCAAAATATTTTAAATGTTTCTTAAAATAAAATATATTGTGTTCAAAGGGGGGGAAAAGTCTTTTGTTTTCCCCCCCCAGACATCTAAAAAGAACATATTTTAGAACAGTGAGCACAATACCGTGAAACCGTGATATTTTGATCTAAGGTTGTCATACCCTCAGAATCTTATATCTAGTGACATCTGACTTAACATTTGTCTGTGTAAATTTTTGAAGTAACTAAATTTTGATCCCCACACCTTTCAGTTAACACCAGCAGTGTTTCATTGATGCACTCAGGGAATTTCCCAAGCTCTGTCTCTAGCATATAACAGGCCATTTAGAGTGAAAATGCGGCTCTTTCTGCTATAATGCAGTATTAAGTAGTTGGCAGGCGGCAGGAGAGGCTTGCGGCGACCCGATGCCGTCCGGCTGTTTGCTCTCAGTGCTTCAGTTGTTGTTGGATGAAGAGCACAGGGCTTCATTTCAACTCAAACACGAGCCAGTGCCAACCGTGCCCTCCGCTCTTCCAGCTCATTTCCTGTTGTTCGCTGGCTGCCGCAACACTCGTATCTCGCTCTCTTTTGGACTCTAGGGAGAAAAGGCATTAAAGAAGTTTTGCGATCCTTTTTGAATGCTTGATGTCTTGTCAAAACGCATCATCCAAACCTTGAGCAACATCTTAAATCACGGCAGTGATTATTCATAAGCTTGCTAATACCGGAGACGAGGCCTGTGATGAAACTGGACTGCTTCAGTGGCAATGTCCATGTAAGAGTTTATTATATAATGTAAGGTGAGTAAAGGACAGGTCTTTAGATTAATTAGGCTGCACACATTTTGAGCGGAGTTTAAGTTTTTACTCAAATGTTAGCAGGAAATGGACGTTTCTTTTAAATTTCATTACCGATTGGTACCGAATTTGATACTTTTGATACTTTGAGGTAGTTTATACTAGTAACTACCCATTTAATAAACTAATGAGAAAGAGAGAGATAAATGAGAGGGAATGCTTGTGAAATATATATGCGTCTGGCAACATCTAGAAGAAAAGCTGCAAGTTTCAGTACTGCAGACATTACCACGTCCTTGTTGCTTTTTGTATGCTATGTTAATAATAAATTGTCATGTCGCTAGTTAAACTGCATTACAGTGGCCCCTCGTTAATTGCAGGAGTTACGTTCTAAAAAATAACCCACAATAGGCGAAATCCGTGAAGTAGTCAGCTTTTATTTTTACAAATTATTATAGATGTTTTAAGGCTGTGAAACCCCTCACTACACACTTTATACACTTTTCTCAGAGAAGCATTAACATTTTTCCTGCAGTCACTGATCCACAAAGGTAAAGCAGACTCTATCCTTATGATGGTCTTGTTGCGGACCGTTACAACCATTTTTGCATCTTTGTTGGAACTTATTCCTGCTTTCGTCCTTATGTTATTTCTCTCCTTCTTTATGTAACGAGCCGAAGATTTATTTATTCCATAATGGCGCCCTACAGCTGCATAACTTCTACCTTTAGCATGTCCAGAAGTCCCAACTTTTTTTGCGATGCTTAGCATCTTCCTCTGCTTTTTGAGCACTACCGTAGGTGCCTTTGATGGTGCAGAACATTTCGTCGACATTGTGGGGTTTGTTGGCAGAAAACTTGCAAATATACAGTACAGCTGCGAAAGGTGAACCGCGTTATAGCGAGGGAGCACTGCATTCTTGAATTTATTCTATTTGTGTGCACGATCGCAATATTTATGAGCTGATGAGAAAGTTGTGTTCACAAATTATGTTTGCATGATTCTATGCAGGGCATCGTTACTGGACCGTTTCTATTTGCCGTTAACTTAACCTATGTGCAAAATTAAATCAGTGTAGCTTTTTCCCTCCATAATAAGTAAGTTGAGAGTGCAGAAGACACGTATAAGTGCTGTCATGTGATCAAGTGTCCATATCACTAGATATGTTTAAGACCGTGAGCCCGTTGTGTAAGGTACTTTTACAGACATACATTAACAATAGACTTTTATTCATAGTTCATAAATGATAAACAATGGTGTTTTATGAGAATTTTGGCATTTTCATTGTGTTTTTTTCAAATGCAATATCCAAAAATGCATAAGAAAAACAGTGGATGGAGGATAGCCCATCCACCCACTAAACACCGCAACACAAATTATCTATTTGGCCTGTTTTTTTTGTTTTGTTTTTTTATTACTCACTTCCTGTGAAGGCAGATGTGGTTGTGGTTGTTAGTGAAATCGCTGCATGTGTGTGTTGCTGATGGATCCATGAAGAGCTGTTCTCCCAACGGACGTTTTTGTCCCTGGTTTTTTAGCTATTGGACTTCAGTTTTTTTTTGTGCTCAGTCTTTGTTGTCTGTGTATCTTTGCAGTGGCTCACTGTGCTTCATCGAGGCAGATCATCTCGCACTGGAAGAACTGCACCAGACACGACTGTCCCGTCTGCCTGCCCCTGAAGAACGCCAGCGAAAATGCTAATAAACACAACCAGCAACGTGAGTCTTTCCTCCTGCAAGCATCCTCCTCTGTTGTCTTAGTTAACACTTTATTTGTCTCTTGGGTGCAATTCAATTCATGGTGCATACAAGTAGCCTATAGTACAATTCATAAATACACATACATATACAGCGGGGAAAATAAGTATTAAACACGTCATGTTTTTCCCTGGGAATGATATTTTTCAAGGAGCTGTTGACATTGAATTGAACCAGATTTTGGTAAAAACCCAAACTATACAAGCCTAAAAATAAAACAAAACAATCTGAAAAATTAGTTATGTGTAATAACAATGAAATGACACAAGGAGAAAGTGCTGAACTACTGAAACGTATTTAATACTTTATATAAAAGGCTTTTTTGGTTATGGCAGCTTAAAGACGCCTTTCATATGGAAAATTAAGTCACATGAATTGCTCAGGTGTTTTTTTTTTCACAGACTTAAAAAGAATCTTGATGGTTCTATGGGTCTCGTCTATCAAATGTGATTCATATTTTGTATTTTCTATTGGATTCAAGTCAGGTGACACCAGCAGCTTCTGCATATTGATTTTTATTTTTTATTTTTTCTCTGAAAGCATTTGAGAGTTTCCTTGGCTGCGTTTTTGATTATTGTCTTGCTGAAATGGCCACCCTGGTTTCATCTTTATCATTCTCATAATGTAGATGTTAGACTGAAGCTGCTTATATTCATTTACAATGAGGAAGGGCAGAGGGTTGCTGAAGAGATCTCAGCTGCTGTCTGGGCTTTCACTGCCTTTCTACACCTCCCTTTCTTCGGTGTTCAACACTTTTTCTCCACGTCATTTCATTTTATTACGCATAACTTCATTTTTTTTAAACTAATTCGATTTGTTGTCTTTGCATATATGGATTTCTTTGGTTGTTATCAACATCTGGGGACAATTTCAAGTCAACGGCACCTTTAGAAATATGTTTTCTGAGAAAAATGGTGAAGTGTTCAATACTTATTTTCCCTGCTGTATTTACGCACGTATACATATCACATTTGAGTTTGTGTCTGTCTCTGTCCTACTCTTCTATCTTATAATAAACAGGATGTTGAATCATGCTAGAGACATGCTACCACCACATAAAAAACATATAAGCTTGCTACGTGACAAAAGATTAATGCTAAACCATGTTAGAAATGTTAAGAATGTGCATAAATATTGTGCTAGCAGTATGTGCTATCATGTTAGGAGCATGCCAGCAACGTTAAGATATTTCTCCAGTATTAAAGGCACAATTTGCATGATGTTTTTATTAAAAACAGTGTTATATATTTTGCTGACGTGTACTTGCTTTATCCGAATTTTTTTTATGAGGACACTCAACCTGACCTCAGATCAGATTCACACATTTGTAGACATTTTAATGAGACATTTGTAAATGGAAAAGGAATAATAGTTATTATTAGTTTAGCCTGTTTAGCAGAGCCCACGATGGAACAAACGATACATGAGCCTTCAAAATTTATAAATGAACCCACATTATTTGAACACTTAATAGGTTCCATTTATAGGTTATACTTTCAATTTGAAGTTTGCAATATGTTTGAAAAAGTCAATTATGATGCCTTTTGCTTGAATTTTCTCGCATCTCTAGGATGTGCTGTGCCTCGTTTTTCCCATCACAAGTTAAACTATGGTGAAAACACAACTACGTTTTTATCAATCCATCCATCCATCTATTGAACCATCCATGCATCCATCCATGCATAAACTTTATTTAAATGTTATACTATGCTAGGCTTTCTCAAACGGCTTTATCTACAGACTCGGTTGAATATCTGTATGTGTGTGTGTGTGTGTGTGTAGGGGAGGTTCTGGAGAGACGAGGCAAACGCTGCTGAGCGGTGACTCATTAAAATCTCACAGTTACAGCTCCAGCAAACCTGCAAACTGCCTCTCGCTCTGCCAAGCGTCTCTCATCATGACTGCGAGTGTGCTAAAGTGTTTGTTTTTGCATTCTGGGATTTACATGCTGGAGCGTTGCCACTGAGATTTTTCTTCTCGTGCAAATGGCGTCTCGGGCCCCATCTCCTTTTTTTTCCGACTTTCCCTAGTTTTTCTATGTTTTATAGATGAATAGTGTGTGTGTTTTTTTTTTTTTCCAGACAGCAGCATTATTTATTTTTTTCATTTCTGTGTTGATGGACAGATTCTGCCAAATGTTGTAGCCAGAGTCAGGCTACTTTTACGCTAGTGTGTTTTCGCTTTAGAAAAAAACACAACTTTTGCTATGGTTATGCATCTTATCCACATTACTCCAGAGTTTTTGACCCACAAAAATAGAGACTTTTGGAAATGCTGAAGGCTCATTTTTTGTTATAAAATGTGTTTTAGTGCAGTAGATGGACCAAAACACAGACTTTTGGATATAAAGCGGTTCACTTTCTGATTGGTTCTTCTTGATAATTGCATATCCTCTAACTTGAAATCCCAGCCTGCAGTCAAGCAAACAAAAAAAGCAAAAAAAAACAGTAGCATTTGTTTCAAATTAAATACATTTGTTTAGCCTAGTATACTCGATCTATGAAGTTCATAATGAATACCATTTTAATTTATCTTTTGCGCTTTAATTTAAAACCTGTATGCAAATATTAGATTGTATACGTCGAAACACTGCTAAAAAAAAAGAAGAAAATTTACTACCAACATTAAACATGACATATCTGACAGCACAAATTAAAGGTCCCATGAAGTTCTTTTAAATGAGCATTTTTATTGGACGTTTGACGTAATTTCAACTAAAACATGGAAAGGGTGGGGCATAAAGTAGCCTCTCCCCCTTTTCAAAAAGCTAATCGTTTGGTTTATATCACAACTCTGCCAAATGCGCATCAGACTCGAGACAGCCATATAATTGTAGTAGAGTCTGACTGATCGTTTGTTTATTTGCTTGGATTTTTGCCTTGTTCTATTCTTAATACAGCTAACACTGCATTTGAAGAATTTGCTACAAACATACGTGTGCCTTTTTTACTCTTAAATGCAATTTATTAATTATTTATTAGAATACTAATACATTTTATTTATTAGAATACCATTAAATTTGTTTTATTTAGTAAATTTATATGAACTACAATTTTTTTGTACTGTTGTTTTTTTGCTGCTGTAGCTAACATATCGTGTCGTGTGGCTGGAGATATATATTTTTTAAAATGTGGTGAAAACAGCAGTATGAATAAGAATCATTTTAACTTTAAAATGCTGTGTTGAAGGACACTTATGATGCAAAATCAACTTTTGAAAGTAAACTGTGTAGTATAGTGTGTTCACTGTCATATTGGAGTGATGCGCACACACAATAAGTGCCTTTTTTTAATTTGCGGTTGTTAAAATAGGATCCAAATCCCAGTGATTTTGATGTAGGAGTGCCATTTATTCCACCCACCGAATTGATTGACAGGTGCCTATTAACAAATCTCTTTAATAACACATATAAACATGTTCTCAGGACAGGATTTGCAAAAAACTGGTATTAAAAGTCTGTTTCAACTCTCTGTGATCGGCTGCACCTCAAGAATGAGCACAAGTTTGTAATAAAGACAGTAAAATCACTGTTATTCATAACCGCTGGAATCACCTCAGCTGCATGTGTGTTTACTGCAAACTTTGTAACAAACTTTTTGTGTGACTCATCGTTTCAGAAAGGCTTCAATAAACTCCACCACAAATACAGCGAATAAACTTACTTGGTATTTTTGACTAATGAGCTAAATTTTTGCTTCGTCCATCAATGTCACTGACTGCTGTGTATCTAATGTAGCGCATGAGAAGCAAACATGCATATGGGAACGGTGGGCGGGGAGAACCAGCTCATTTGCATTTCAAGGCACAGGCTACAAAAACAGCTACACTTTGCTCTGAACCCCAAATGGGCTTATTCTATATTGTATAATAAATAATCTGATGAGTTATTTAAGCTGAAACTTTACAGATATTCTGGAGACACCAAATACTTATTTTACATCTTGTAAAATGAGTAAAATAGGAGCCCTTTAAAATAAGAATAAAATACACATAGCTTCATAGAGTTTGATGCATACGTCCTCTTATAACTCTTATATATCTGTTTTGAATTACAGCAATGCTGAGTCCCCCAAACGCTAGTCTACAAACCTCCATTGGGTCTGTCGGCACGGGGCAACAGACGGCACCCGCTCTGCCCAGCTCCACACCCATCGACCCCAGCTCCATGCGGCGGGCGTATGCTGCCCTCGGCCTCCCCTACAGCAATCAGAACCCCACACAGACCCAGTCCCCCACGCAGACACAGGGTCCTGGACAGACGACGGCGCAGACACAGCAGCCAATGAGATCCATCAATGCGCTCGGTAAACATGCACATGTGTTACTATTAATGAAAAAGAATCAATGTTGTAAGTAATTGGTATTTACAGACATGCATGTACACACATGGATTTAAATTTGTAATCTATAGCATTATTTATGCATTGGAGATTTTGTTTTAGTATTTAATATGTAAAGCTAATATAATAATATAGATTATAATATATTATGTAATATAAAGGAGAGATAAATGGGAAAATAGAAAAATATCTTATTTAAAAATATGATGTATATTAATAATCTTTTCAAAGTTTTATGTAGTAATTTATTTAATTCCAACATGTTTAAATTATTAAATAAGTGTTTATTTGTAAATATTCATTTAAATTGCATGTGTGAGAAATACTTGTATTTATTTATATATATATATATATATTTAAACAGTTATGTGTTACGCAAGATATTTAGGATAAATACATTTAGAAATAATTTAAATGTTCTTTATTTGTAAATTTCAGTTGCATAAGCATTTGTATGTAGATGTTTTTGCTTTTGTTTGTTAAGTAAATGTTTATCGTGGATGAAAAGATTTGATTTTCAATATTTTGGAGGATTTTTTTAATTATTTTAATTTTTTTATTAATTTGAGTTCATGTGTTTGTTTTTGTTAAACTAATTAAATCTAATAATAGAGCCTGCAATGCATTTAGGTGTATGTGAATATTATAAAAAATACAGTGCTCAGCATATATGAGTACACCCTGTTTTGAAAATTAATATTTTTGTCCATTTTTCAGTGAATATAGGCAATATATGTTGGTGCATTTGAACAAAACAGATTTATTAAACGGATATATTCAAATATTTTTGTCACCAAACATCTTTAGAAATGAAAATATATTACATTTAAATTCAAGTGAAACGTTGGACCAAAAAAATGTAGACAATTTGTTTCTCTTGATTTTTCCTCTTTTTTTCCCCCTCTTTATTTATATATTTTTCCCTAACATATAAGTTTTCAATTTCCCTAACACATTTTTGGACCGTTATCGTAAGTTTTTATTGTTATATTTGTCTTCAGTACTGACTAATCTAATGTATATGCACAAATACAATATTGTAAAGCATCCTATACAAAAACATATTTAAAAGAGAGATCTGTAAGGAGTGAACTCATATATGCTGAGCACTGTATGTGCAAAAATAATGTATATTAAATGTTATAAACGGAGGACAATTTTATTTAATTGATGATTTTGGTCCAGGGGGAGGTCAGATGAACCCAATCGGCGTACCGACATCCGAACAGGCTAAGCTGCTCCCAGATGGCACCATGCCATCAACCCTTAACAAGTACGACATGAAAACACAAGCCGAATCTCACACTCAAGCTCATAATTCCTCAGAATTTATGGTTTTTCTGACCGAGTCTCTCCTTTTTTCCGCACACAGTCCGGTGATGCCAGACGGCCCTACAGTAGGCAATCTGAGTAACCTGCCCACTGCGGCCCCTCTGTCAGCCACCAGTATGAGGAAAGCCTGGCACGAGCACGTCACTCAGGACCTCCGCAATCACCTTGTACACAAACTGTTAGTAATCACTGCTCTTAATTTGCACACACACAGTTGCAATTAAAAATATTCATTATTCATTCATCAGTATGAGGGTTAAGTCACTTTGAATGAACTAGTCCTGCTCTCTGTGTGCGTGTTTAGGGTTCAGGCCATCTTCCCTACACCAGACCCTGCCGCCCTGAAAGACCGCCGAATGGAGAATCTGGTGGCGTATGCACGAAAAGTGGAAGGGGACATGTATGAGTCCGCCAACAGCAGGGTGAGTTACAAAGTTACATCTCATCCTAAAGGCCTATAAAGCATGTGTCCTGAAATTCTGCATTGTTTTACAAATGCCTTTGTTTTTGTTCAGGACGAGTACTATCACTTTCTGGCGGAGAAGATCTATAAGATCCAGAAAGAGCTGGAGGAGAAAAGAAGGTCCCGGTTGCAGAAGCAGATCATCAACCAGACGTCCATGACTGCAACGGGACAGCAGCCATCGGCCCTCAACCAGCCTAATGTCATGGGGCCGCGGCCACAGAGTGAGTCTCTTAAAAACACACACCAGTGCACACAAGTTGCTGATTTGACAATCTTATATTGTCTAATGCTTCTTTTCAGATGGACCCGTGCCTATGCCCAATGTGCCAAATCAGATCCTGAATCGCATGCAGGTGTCTCAAGGTACTACGTTCCAATAGACCATTTTTTTCAACCGTCTTTCAGATGAGATGTTAAACCGAGGTCCTGACTCTCTGTGGTCATTAAAAATCCCTTGGCACTTCTCGTTAAGAGTAGGGGTGAAACCACAGTGTCCTGGCCAAATTCCCTTCATCAGCCCTTACCCATAATGGCCTCCCAATTGGCTCTATTACTGTCTCTCTGCTCCACCAATAGCTGGTGTGTGGTATTACTGTCCCTCCCCATAGACACTGTGTTAGAAACGCCTCACATCGCATACGCAGTAATTTGTTTTTTGTAGTTTGATGCAACTACTTTTTTTTTTTTTTTTCCCCTGATCTCACACTGCCCTACTTTAAGGACAATGTGAGAGGGGTTTTTTTCGCCTCTCTCTCCCCAAATGTATCTTATTTCCTATTTCTATAAGCTACCTCTCGTCAGACCTGTCTTCCCCTGTAATGTGTAATGTGTAATGGTCGGGGGGGTTCAATTTCACTACATGTAAAAATGTATGTGACAAATAAAGGCTTCATCAATCAATCAATCAATCAGATGATATAATGCATACATAAATGCATATAAATGTACATGTGTTTTTAAAAGAAAATTAAATATTAAAAACTTAAACCTTCTTTAAAAAGGATTTACGATGCTGGTGACCATTAAACACGTCATAACACACTTGTGAAAAGGGTCCACAGCTTGCTTGCATCTCACTGCTTGATATAGAAAATGCCAAATCTTGAGTAAAAATCCATTCATTTGCAAAAAAAAAAGAAAACGCTCGTTTTAACGCTCTCTTGAGGTGGTTTTGGACTTAAGGGTTAATGCAAATAATTGAAGTTGGAAATGCATTTGCAGAATAAACTCTGATCTAATGAACATTACACCCATGCGACTGAATTTCTATCATGCTTGCCTTGTCTACTCTTGGTTGCTAGGTTACCAATACCGCAGTCGGCTGCTTGATAGACAACTTGATGGAAAAGCACCTTATTTGCATTTGATTGTTTTTTTTTTTTTCTTTTCTTTTCTTTTTTGTGAACTTTGAAAAGATTTGCTTCACATTAGGATGTAAAATCATCTTATGTGCTCATGAAGGCCCTGATATATTTATAGGTAACTTTTTATTTATTTGGTGATTAAAAGATGTTCAAAATACCGCTACAGCCATATACTGTTAGCAAATGTCCTGATGCTGCCCACAATGCTTAAAATTAGATTAAGGGTGTGTGTCCACCGAAGCATTGCTGCGCAACTGAAAACTTCCACTAATGCGCTGCTGTTAACCCTTTTCCACCTGTTCTTTTTTTTTAAAAGTTGAAATAATACATTACTTTTTTCTTTTTCTTTTTTGTTTGTTCAAAATAGTGGGAGAATCATGATGTTCATTTTAAACAAAAAAGGTGATCCTTAGCTTATCTATTATCTTGCAGCTCTATTTTATCTTGTACTTGTAGAAGGTTATAAACAGAGGTCGGAGCCACCTCCAAGTGGACTGTACAAACCTGGAGTTTTCATTTATATAATGTATTGTACATGACGGGTCCAACCTGTTGTGTTTTATTAACATCTACTACACCTATACCAATTTTAAACCCAGGCCACTTGTGACGTAAGTCCCTCACACTTTGAGGTCACCCAGCCTACTTGCAGTGTAGTCCTTCAACACTTAGAGGTCTCCGGGCTGCAGCGATATGTACTTGTGTAATTTTCTCTACCGTCGGTTGTTTTCATTCATGAATGTCTCACTTCGATGGACTGAACAGAGAAAATTAAACCAAAAGTGTTTTATGTCCACACCCACTTATTACATCATTGCCACATACCAACAGCATTTCAAAAGAGTTCCAAACCTTTCTGGAAAATTTGCTGTGGCAAGCTGTATTGAACACCTAAAAAAACATTTGGTCCGAAAAGAGGTCGCACCAATTCATTCCTTGATTTTGCTTGAAGGATATTTGGATTTTTTTTTTTTTTTTTTTTTTTTTTTTTTTAGATGCAAATGTCAGTGAAATGTTCACACTGCTTCTGGGTTATTTCTCTACTTAATGCATTATCTATATTTTTTGGTGTTTTTTTTTTCCATCAGGGATGAATCCATTTAGTGCAATGTCCAATGTGCCGATGTCTCAGGCTCCCATGGGAACACGTGCCACCTCTCCGATTAACCATCAACAGATCAACATGAATCAAGTCCCAACGGTTGGTCTTTATTTTTGCTTTCTTGATTTTATTCTCTGCTAAACATGTTATTGTAGCAAATTGTCTTCTTTCGATAATTATAAGTTGTTAAATAAATGGTTACTTTGACACTTTTTTTCTTTTCCTTCATGATAGATCTACATGTTAAAAAAAAAAAGAATTTTTTCAGACAAATTAACTTGCGAAAAGATTTTAATGTGCAATAGTTAACACTTTAATGTCATAAGTTCTAATGAGACATTATTGTAATGTTTGTTTAAAAAAAAAAAAGCTGCATCAGTTTTCAGTTCCATTAAAGAATAGTCACTGCTTTTAATCTTAATGCTTTATTAAACATTAACTATGAAGTTTACATCACCTAAAATTAATAAATGCTTTATAACTAGGTTTCATTGTCTGGTAACTCTAACTGTTAATTTAGCAAGCCTCAAAGTAGTGTGTTAACAAACAATAAGCCCATAAAGAGTCAATTAATAAATTTTTCAGGAATGTCGTAGGCCAGATTAACATAAAAATGTTTATTTTTGTAAATATTATAGAATTTTGTTGTATTAATAAATATCAGCACATATCTGCTTTCTACTCATGAATCTTTTATCTTGCTTGTCACTTTTAAACAGATGAACATGTCTCCAACGCGAATGGCTCCAACACAAGGTATGCTGGGAGCTCACGGAGGGAACATGGTCACGCAAACACCCAACCAGACGCAGTTCATGACTCAACCACAGTTTCCTGCTAACACCAACACCATGAACGTCAACATGGGCCAGCCCAACTCGCAGACACCAGTTTCGCAGGTACGTCATTGCACTCACATTCACCAGTGATGTCATGCCGCACAATAACGTCCCCTCTGAACATGTTTTGTCCCTGCTTATTTGCCTGCCATCTCTCCTTCCCCAGCAGCAGCCGAACGCTAATCTCCCCCTGAATGCACTTGGCCCCTTGGGCCCCGCGCTAGGCTGCCCCACGCCCCCTCAGGCTCCACTGCGCGCCACACCGCCCCCCAATGCCACCGCCGCCAGCACCACTAGCCTGCCAGCAGCACTGCAGCCCTCTACACCCACCCCTGCCCCTGCCCAGGCCACCCCGCCACACATGCAGACCCAGGCCGAGCTGCCCATCCCTGTCCAGCAGCACCCTGGAACACCGGTGAGATCCGTCTTCCAGTGCCTGTTGTTACAGGACATAGTCAGAGTCCGGGTTTACTAAAAGATTTACTAAACAGAGTGAATTAGCATGTTTCAAGTTTCACCTGATGTTAACATGCGTTCAGATGCATCTTTTATGTTCAGGTCTCGTCCTTTTCCTTTATTTCATTTAGCTTTAAAACACTTTTGCAAGCTGTCTGTAAATTCTGCAACTTACAATATGAACACTAAACTTACGGCACCATTCAAATTGCACTCCTCAAAAAAAAAAAACAATGGCTGTAGGATTTAAGTAAAAGTACTGGATATATTAGGTATGGGTTTAAGTAAAATGTTAATATATATTCTTTAAAGATTTGTTAGCATTTCTTTCGAATTTCAAGCTTTTCAGAGCTTTTTTGCAGGAAATTAGTGGTAAGAATTTATTTATTTATTTTTTTTTTTTTTTTTTTGAAAGTCATGGTTATTCCACCAAATGTTTTTTTACATTTTTTTTATTCTAGGTATTGTTTTATGTAAACATTAATATAAACATACCTAAAAAAAAAACATGGCATTTGAACATTTGATATTTTATCCTCTAAATGGCAACCGTTTTGTTTCAGATTTGTAGGAAATTTGCAAGCGTGATTCAACGAGTGGAGTAAACGTGCTGTATTATAGAATTAGATTAGATTCAACTTTATTGTCATCACACATGTACAAGTACAAAGCAAGGAAATGCAGTTTAGGTCTACCTGCTGAATCGGCCTTCCCTGCCGCTATATTGGCTCATATCAGCTGTCAATCACTCAGTGCTTTCCGCTGTCTGATGACACGGAACATTTATGACCGCAGGAAATGCAAACGGCTGAAGTTTTAGGAAGACACAATGAAAAGTACACAGGTTTGCAAACCCACCAAAAGTTAGAAATAATGATGCCGGTGAGAGGGATCATGTGATGAACGTTGATCCGCCAGCCGAGAGCGCGTTTTCGGAGAGAGTGCTGAAAGTTTTAGGAATGGATCAGCTGTTTAATGGTCCGAATCTGGATGCATTGCATTCACTGCGTGTTTCACGCTAAATGTAAAACCTGACACTGTATACATCATCGCCAAAGGAGCTCGCCTTTACAAAGTTTAAAAGTTTGAAACTGCGGGTGATGACAAAGAAAGGTACTGCGGATGTGGTCATCGTGAGAATCCTACTCTGCCCCGCTCATATATTGGGTCGGCTGACTCGCCTGCTTTTTCACAAACACAGAAAAATGTAATGAGACTCCGCATTTAAAATGACACCAAACCAAAACTTCTAAAGAGTGGTAGAAGTGAGACTTTTCTTCCTTTCTTTTAAGATGCATATTATTTTTCTATTTCCTTACTGATGACTGCTTTGCAGCTTTCACCATTGAATTGAATGATTTATTATAATTTTACGTTTATGTTTTGTAGCAGAAATATCATTTATTAAATTGACAAGCATATAAAAACAGTAGTGCAAAATGTGTATTTCTTATTGTAATGCTTTGTTTTTGTTTGACGCAAACCATAGATTTATTTTTCATAATGTAACAGTAGGACTTTTTATAGCAGATAACTCGCATTTAAGCACATTCAAGACAGCATGATAATGAGAAATGCAATTCAATGTTAGTATTATTGTCATTATCATCATTCATATTTTATAATTATTTGACATTCATTTTGGTTACATGGTAGTTTCGGATTTTTGTTTTTCTGGTGCTCCGAAACTTTTGAATTTGGGAGCACCGGTGCTACAAAGTTAAAGTTTATGTGCTATATTAAGTGTGCAATATTAAATAGTGCAGGAAAGCAAGCAAAAATAGAAGCAGCCATTCGTCATGTGGAGGCAGGATTTAGACACACTGTGATGTAATAAAGAGGCTTATTTTAAAACTTGTTGATTTTGCAAATTGGCTTTAATATAAGCTGTTTTTAGGTTAATGAGAAGATTTCAGTTCTAAAATTTAACTTGTGTTTTTGCTGTAGTAGTATGTCCTATGTCAAAAGATTAAGAGAAGTCAGATTTTTCAGTTCATGATCCCTTTGATATGCATGAACAGAGTGAATGCATTCATTAAAATAGTGTAAATCTTTTCAGTGAGCTTTGCTTGCTTTTGTCACTTCCGTTGTTTTATTTGTGCAGTAGTTTGCTAATCTGAACCAATCAGATTGATCCTATTTTATTAGTTGGTTTCTGTTAAACCAGATCAGCATGCTCAGCAGGCCAGAAGGCAACCATTGGGGTCTTATTAGCATTGAAAGTGTGGGAGAAAAAAAACCTTGAATTTTCTTTTGGCTTGACGTGTAAAGTGTACTGGCCTTTATTTATTTACCATTTTTTTAAGCACATCTTTGCAAGCTGCATTGTTTTTATCAAATAAAATGGTGCCATCTGTCTTAAAATGACAGTAATTGTTCAGAAATAATGCCATAATAAAGACAAAAAATGCAATGCTGTCTTTTTCAGACTGGTGAAAACCGTGTACCCACGCCGGCATCAGCAGCCAGCACTGAGCTGCACTCCCAGCATGCTGTGCCTGACGTACCACCCAATGACACTAAAACAGAAGAGCAGGAATACGACATGGCCGTCAAAACAGAGCCCAGCATGGAGGTGCGTTTTTATGTTTTTAGTATTCACATAATAATAAATATTTCTCAAGCACAAAATCAGCATTAGAATGATTTCTGAGGGTTATTGTGACACTGAAGACAGGACTAACGTTGCTGAAATAAGTGTTGCCTTCACAAACATTAAAATTCTGTCATCATTTACTCTCCGTCCACTTGTTGAATCTGTTTGAGTTTTTTTCCTTCTGTTGAACAAAAGATGATATTTTGAAGAATGTTGAAACCTGGTACTACGACGTTCGTAGTATCTTTTTGATTCTACTATTGATACCAATGGCCACCAGTTTCCAACATTCTTTAAAATATCTTCTTTCATGTTTAATAGAAAAGCCAAACTCATAAAGATTTGGAAAAGCTTGAGGGTGAATAAATAGTGGATACATTTTTGCGTGATGAATCCCATTGAAAAAATAAAATTGAATTGGATGATTGTATTGTGCACTGTTAGACAGAGGAGGACACAGGCTCTCTGTTGGTCAAAAAGGAGGAGCAGGAGGGCTTGGAGGCCAAGCAGGAGCCAATGGAGATGGAGGACAAGAAGACGGACTTGAAGACTGAGACCAAAGAGGAGGATGAAAGCAGGACAAACGGCACAGCGTCCTCTTCACCGTCACAGTCTCGCAGGAAAAGTAGGAGCTCATATTGCTGTTTTTCTTCTACATATGTGCTCTTCAGTTCTCTGTTCTCGTAATCTGGATTTTCTTATTATCTATTAATGACTACGTGTTATGTTTTCCTCAGTCTTTAAGCCAGAAGAGTTGCGACAGGCTTTGATGCCAACCTTGGAGTCTCTGTACAGGCAGGATCCAGAGTCTCTGCCCTTCCGGCAGCCTGTGGACCCCATACTTCTAGGCATCCCTGTGAGTCTTTCATACACCTCTTTATGGCAACTTCTGGCTGTCAGTCAGCATCTGTCAGGCTAGATGGTGTGTTCCTCAATTCACCTATCGTTGGGCTCATGTCAGCAGGAGTTCGCTCAATTCAGCATGTAGAAACGATGAAAGAGAGCGCTCTGATTGGCTGTTATGAATCAAAACAAGAGCAAAAACTTGAAGTGATGAAACCAAGCAAACGGCACAAGTCATGAAGGAACACAAAGCCCAAACTTGTCACACTTAAAGGTCCAATGAAATTAAAATAGTGTTTTAGATGTTAGTATCATTATTGTTAGTTTTTAGGATATCTATAAGCTAGTGTGCACAAAAACGGAGACAAAATTCAAGATATGAAACTGACATAAGTATGTAAAGCTTGTAGTTTGTCACTAAATGATTCAACGGTTTTATTCACATCACCTCATATTTCAGTTTCTTATCAAATCTTGACCATTGAAATGCTCTCTAGTATCTGACATGCCCCGACCCTTTCAAGGCGGTTTTCATTTAATGCGCTTAAGCTCAACCACTCTCACTGGCAGAATGCTATTAGCTGTTTTTTAAAAAGAGGAGGGACTACAATATGTCCCACCCTCTCGTCATGTTGAGATTGTCAAACATAGAATAAAAATAAACATTTCAAAGCACTTCTTAGGACCTTCAAATATTAGCAATCAATATGGATTATCAGATATATTTTTTATGTTGATGTGCTGAGTGACAAACTGAGAAAATGGTACATAAACACTGCTTTGTTTGCTGTTTACAGGTGCAAAACAGCCATTTTTATTTCATGAAATACACCCATGTTGTTTGCGAAATTGGTAACGATAGTCATATTGAACAATCTGATGACGTGCAGATTATTTCCATCATACAGTTAGCACAATAGCTATGTTCCAGTCCAAAGGCGTGATTTGCGAATAAAGCACCATTTCCATCCAATGAGTCCCTCCAAAGAGAATAAAATAGTCAAAATTGGAATTTGCTGCAGTAGGAGAAGCCACTGTGGTCCTTTTTTCTTAAAGATAAAGATGAAACGCAATGAGTTCTGAGAGGTAGTAATACTAAACCACCTAGATGACAGACTTTGGCTGAGGGATTTTTGAATGACCAAAATGATATTTAAGAAGTTGTGCAAAGTGGTCCATCTATTATTATCGTCCCATTGCACCCATCTGTTAAAACAAAATCACATGACTTTTTTTGATGCACATACTGGAATTCAGTAAATGTGTTTATATGCATTTTTTTGTATTGGATAAAGAATTTATCCTATGCAGTTATCCTATGCACTTTTTTTATTTTATTTTTACATTTTTTTTATTGACGTTTCCATTTTTATTGACGTTTCCAATTTGCATAATAAAGATGCATAAACATCTTTGCATGGAAACATAGCTAATGTGTTTAAAACAAATCTGAAGCCTCGCAGTGTAAACATAGCCTATATGCCCCAGTGTAAATGCTTGTACGTTTGACTGTACTCTAAAGGTGATTTATTTTTTTCACTCTTTAGGATTATTTTGATATTGTGAAGAACCCCATAGACCTGTCCACTATCAAGCGTAAGCTGGACACGGGTCAATACCAGGAGCCCTGGCAGTACGTGGATGATGTGTGGCTGATGTTCAACAACGCCTGGCTGTACAACAGGAAGACATCACGCGTCTACAAGTACTGCTCCAAACTGGCGGAGGTGTTTGAACAGGAGATCGACCCTGTCATGCAGGGCCTGGGTTACTGCTGCGGGCGGAAGGTCAGATCAACATTTATATTCACATGTTGTGCTGGCAAATGAAGTCCACCTAGCTAATGTATAATACCTATTTGAAATGTATGAATATGCCAGTATGTATTATTTAAAAAAAAAACATGCTACTAATAATAATATATTAATGTATAACAATATCATTTTAATTTTGATCATTAAATGGTTATATAATAATGCCAATCAACATAATAATAATCATAATCATGATAATCTTAATTATGATAATATAATAATAATAATAATGTTAAAAAAATGGATTTTTAAATTATTAATGTGCAATAAATATTTGCAATAATACAATAACAATTAATAATGATAATAATAATAAAAAAAGTCGTTATAATAATAAATAATAATAAATTAGCTAATAAAATAGTTATACTAGTTATGATAAAATATGATATGAGAGTTATAATAATAAAATAATTATAATAACTATAATAACTATAATAATAATAATAATAATAATAATAATAATAATAATAAGTATTATTATATAATATTTTTGTATACTAGCTGGTTAAATAATGTTGCTCCTCAAAATAAACTACTAATAAACATACTAATGTACAAATAAATGTATATTTTAAATGTTCTTGAATTACAAATGGTTGTACTGTATAATGTCTCTACAAAGCAATTACAATAATGTGTTTTACATGTAGTGTTCACATGATGGTGTAAATATATTTCTAAAATATTAATAACGTCAACATTATGATAATGTGCAAGATAATATTAATTATACTATCATTTAATAAATAATAATAATAAATGGTCGTCAATTTATTGCATATTAAATGTAGCATTGTTTAACACTAAGATAGTATTAGTAATGGTAGTAAAAATGTGCAAATAAATATAATATTCTAAGTGGTTATATAACATCACTCCATGATGATGATAATAATAATAATATTAATAAAAATGTCAAATAAATCTGCAATTAAATAAATGTTAATTAAATATAAATCCTTTTAAAATGTCTATCCACAAAGATTAATAATAATTTCTATTTGTATGTAAAAAACTGCTGCTAAATACATGTAAATTAAATACAAATCCTAACAATGTCTGTCCACAAAGATTAATAATATTAATAATGATGATGGAAAAAGGTAGAGTTTCAGCAGTGTCATGTTTTCAGTTCTACTATTGAAGAGCCTCCATTTGTTGGCTAACTTTTGTACTTCTGTACACAAACTAGCCATAAACTGTATTCCCCAGTCATGTTTCGTACACCACTGACCTCTCCTGTCTCTCTCCCACAGTACGAGTTTTCTCCTCAGACGCTGTGCTGTTACGGCAAGCAGCTGTGCACAATACCAAGAGACGGCACTTACTACAGTTATCAGAACAGGTGAGCCGCTCAAACTGTCAGTCGTGCTGTCAGTCACAGCCTTAGGAAGAAGATGTGTGGTTTGGCACAAAGCGATCGTTGTATCTGAGATTGGCCAGATCAAACATTGGCATTAACATGCTAGCACAGTTTACTCTCAGCCTGTTCATATGTGTTTGCTAAACACAAGCCTGTTCGCTCCTTCACAGCCCCTCCTTCCCTGCTTTTTCTCTTTCTTCACGGTTACCCTGCTTGAAGTCTCCAGCCAGTCCTCATTTATTGGCAGTTGTAATATTTGCACTGGCACAATTATTAGTTTTTTGTTTTTTTTACACAGTGAATTGGCTGATTAGTCATGACAGGCTCCCTTGTGGCCCCTGCAGTACACATTGAGTCATTGCAAGATGTAGAAATAAGCTGATTGGCACATGAACACACTGACATTTGGAGAATAATCATCGTATATATTTGATATTGTGTTTATATTAAACATTTTCAACATTTATTCATCTTCATGACATTTCAAACCCTTAAGAAATAATGTACTAATTTTTGAAATGAAGTCTGCTGACTATCTGCTGTCCCTCCATTGAAAATCTATGCTTCAAAATGTTTAAACAGAGATCAGAAATATGCTTATGAGTCAAGGGTTTCATCTAAATCTCTTGAAGACACATGGTTGCTTTATATGATTTAGTTTGGATTTTTTTTTCACATATAAACATTGATCAGCAAAGTTTATAGCATTCAAATCATGCATGATTGACATTTAAGAAGCAATGAGGTTTCATCTCACATAGGGTTGGGTATCATTTGGATTATTTATGCCATAAAACAATGATGGATATACATTAATTTTAAAAAGGAAAAAAGTAAACAAAAAAATGTCTAATTAACCTAAGCCTTCATACCTAACTGCAATAATGTAATGCTTACAGAACTAGTAAAAGTAGTTGGTTTTCTTGATCTGATATAAACCAGCTTTTGCAGAAATATGACCATACAGTATGTGATGTCCATTATTCCCTTCACACATGCACTTGTCCACTCCATAGCATCTGAGGTTAGTTATAAGTCTGTCTCTAGCCTAAATCTCTTCAACATTTATTGATTGTGTCTCTTTAGAGGACTTCAGTTTGTTTCAGTTTATTTTAATAGCTCTTTATAATTGTTTGATTGTGGGACAGATTTGAGAGTTGAAATTGAGGAACTGATATCTTTTAGATTTGACCAAAAATATCTCAATTTGTGCTCCACAGGGTTCGAAATTAATAAATGATGACTGAATATTCATTTTAGATAAAACCTGTAGCATGTACAGTTGAAGGCCAAATGATTAGCCCTAATGTGAGATTTTAAAAGAGTTCAATTTGAAGTGATGCTTAACAGAGCAAGACAATTTTTCACCATACTTGCTATTATATTTTTTCTTCTGGATAAAGTTTTATTTCTTTAAATTTGATGGGAATTAAAGCAGTTTTTTAATTTTGTAAAACAATAATTTTAGGGTCAATAATATCAGCCCCTTTAAGAGTTTTTTCCCCCCCTGTTGATTGCAGAACAAAACACTTGTCCAAAGACTTGCCTAATTAACCTAACTCTCCAAGTTAACCTAATTAATACAATTCATTCATTCATTTTCTTTTCGGCTTAGTCCCTTTATTAATCAGGGGTCACCACAGCGTTCACGGAATGAACCGCCAACTTATCCAACATATGTTTTACGCAGCTGATTCCCTTCCAGCTGCAACCCACCACTGGGAAACACAGATACATCCTCATTCACACACATGCACTACGGACAATTTAGCTTACCCAATTCACCTATAGCACATGTCTTTGGAATATTGGGGGAAACCGGAGCACCCGGAGGAAACAAATGCCAACACGGTGAGGACATGCAAACTTCACACAGAAACGCAAACTGACCCAGCCGAGGCTCGAACCAGCGACCTTCTTGCTGTGAGGTGACAGCGATACCCACTGTGCCACCGCACCGCCTAATTAATACTAATATCTTGCAAAATACTTCATTACAATATGTCATCACGACAGACAAAACAAATTCATTTTTAGAAATTAGTTATTCAAACTATTATCTTAAAAAAGAATTGTTGAAAAACAGAATTTTGAAAGAGAATGAATAATTATTAATAATTTTGCCTGCATGTATAAATTAATTACACTTTTGTTGCATTTTGTCTGTTTTTTTTTTTAATTGAGATATTCATAGATCATCTGTGTTGTAACCTAGATATCATTTCTGCGAGAAATGCTTCAATGAGATCCAGGGAGACAGCGTGACGCTAGGAGATGATCCTGCTCAGCCTCAGACGTAAGTCATTGTTCGCTTTCTCTTTGGATGGATAGTGATATTATAATATTAGTAGTAGTAGTAGTAGTAGTAGTAGTAGTAGTAGTAGTAAAATCTGTCATTTAAATGTTCAGTACATCTGATTATTAATACTGGATTTTTGTTTTTGTAGCATGATCTCTAAAGACCAGTTTGAAAGGAAGAAGAACGACACGTTAGATCCTGAGCCGTAAGTAACTGTTTTGACTATCGAGACTCTGTCAAGCAGCACATGCTTTAATAGTAGAGCCACTATTGGTCACTATTGCCTCACTCTGGACTAGTTATATCTCATAATAACTTCGGCTTAGTGGCGCCCCCTGGCGTGAACAAATTAAGAGAATAGAGAAACTCCCACCACACAAACATAACCATACAGTCTGCAAATATCCCTGTTATCCTGAAGTTGTCCAAGTCCACACCTCCTACAAAGGCGCAGTTGCATTGGTCCGCTTGTGAATGCGTAAGAACTGGAGGAATAGAAAATTAATGGTGTGTTTCATCTGAACTACCTGCATTTTGCAGTTAGCGACTACACATTCAGACATTTACTAATGCAGGAGGCCGAGCTTTTGAATTATTTATACTCCCAATTAAGCAGCTTTTCTACCCCTTAGGTTTGTTGAATGTAAAGATTGCGGACGGAAGATGCATCAGATTTGTGTCCTGCATTATGAAGTCATTTGGCCTTCAGGGTGAGTTTGAAAACACCTCAGAGCAAACCGTGTTGCTTTGATATCGATTCTGATGCCATGCAGGAAGCCGGGACTAATGAGCATCTCTCTCTGCAGTTTCATCTGTGATAACTGTTTGAAAAAGAGTGCGAAGTCGAGAAAGGATAACAAGTTTACGGCAAAAAGTAAGTAATAGATTTGTTCTTGTTATGGGTTCATTTTCAACAGATACAAGAATTCAATTGTTGACTCATCCTCATGCACTTAGAAAAATAGTTTTATTCATCATGTAAATAATAAAAATATTTGATGAAATCTGAGATTGAAAATCTATGAAACCAAAATTAATCCCTTCAAAATTTCTTGAAAAGTCATAAAAGTAATTCCTACGTATTTTGTGTTTATGCCATATTCAAGCAAACACATCTGAGCTTTTGTGTTATCATGTTTGATGGTACAATTAGTCAGGTTTCTTTAGTGTTAGTTCACCCAAAAATGTACATTTTGTCATCATATTCTCACTCTTATCCTTTTATTCCCTTGAGACCTTTGTTCATCTTCTGGGTAGGGTTGCACCAGCTGATGATAAGTTCTTTCTTAAACTGGAACGTAAAGTCCACACTAGAGGCTTAGTAACAACTAGCTAGTTTGTAACTGAATTTGTTCTTACTTTGGTTGCACCACATGCTCTTAAGGCAAACCGTAGTTAGGGGGTCGTAAGCTCTCCGTAAAGTCATGCGTAATCGCATTGAATGATGTAATATCCAATAAAAAGCATTTAAAACGTTAAACTGCTTTAAAATTCTGCAACTAATGCATCTATATATGACTATCCTATGAAAATGAAATTATTAATCACATTTTAATAGCACATTAAATTATAGTCAGTCACTAATAACAAACGATGCACACACCTGCATCGTGAGCTGTGAATGCATGCGAAATACACAAAGTTATTAAACATTAAACTTGATATTATTTTATTTTTATTCTACATATGAAAGAGAAAAGAGCAGGAAGAAAAACTCAATCATGAAGAAGTTCTCGTTTTAGTTGGTGGACACAATTAACACAAAACACTCCTTGAAAGTAAATTAAACTCTGCTTTCACAAACCGAAACAAATACGAGATTTGGGAGGAAAATGAGGCTGTGAGTAGAGGGAGATCATTCTTCATTATCATGGCGAGCTCCTTAATGTAAACTAATTTCGCTGTCATGTCTTTCCTACCGTTATACATGGGGGGAGCCTGCCGTAAATATTTAGTTAGAACGTAGCATTACGTTTAAGCTAAGTTCAATATTTAGTAGTGTGTAAGTTGTAACGTAGTGTCTTTTTAAGTCACAACTAGGCTACGTTTTAACTTGTGTGATGCTGGTGCAACCGGCCCCTGAACACAAATCAAGATATTTAGATGAAATCTGACAGTTCTCTTATCCTCCATAGACAGCAGCGATCCTGAGATGTTTAAAGTTCAGAAAAGAAACCAAAAGTATTGTCAAAAAACATTCTTTGTGACTTCAGTGGTTCAACTGTGATCGCATGGTGCTCCAAGACCATACTGCCCTTAGTAAAGTCTGACGTGGAAGAGAAGATATAGGCAAAATATTTTTACTGTTTTTTAAATTTTTGATTGTTTGTTTGTTTTGGCATTTAAAAGTGTTCTTGGTGCTTCGTATTGCGTTTGCATTACATTTATGCATTCAGCAGACGCTTTTATCCAAAGCAGCTTACACCCGTGAACACACACCCGGGGAGCAGTTGGTGGTTCGGTGGCTTGCTTAGGGGAATCCTCTCAGCTGTGGTATTGAGGAGGATATCCCCCACCCAATAATCCCTGCTGGTACCGGGACTCAAACCTGCCACATTTGGATTGCAAGTCCAACTCTTTAACCATTAGGGTGCCATGACAACGTATGATTACAACTGAACAAGTCACACAGAAGGTTTTGCCAATGTTATTTGACTTGCTCCTGTTGTCTATGAAGGATAAGGGAGCTCTAAGATTTCATTGTAAATATCTTGATTTGTGTTCTGAAAATGAAGGTCTCAGGGAACTGGAACAACATGAAGGATGTGTAAATACCAGAATTGTCATATTTGGGTGAACTAATCCTTTAAAAAAATTGCATTATAAGTTTCATTAAAACTGTCACTCTGTAACTATTTTGAGCTAAGTGTTGTCATCTTGGATCCAGGGTTGCAGTCAACAAGGTTAGGCACATATATAGAGGATCGGGTGAACAAGTACTTGAAGAGGCAGAACCATCTGGAAGCTGGAGAGGTGTTTGTACGAGTAGTAGCCAGTTCAGACAAAACGGTGGAGGTCAAACCTGGCATGAAGGCCAAGTGAGTTTAACATTAATGCCTATCTATTAATCTGCAGAGGACGCAAGTTTGGATGAAGAATCAATAAATGAGCTGGAATGATTGCTTTGTGTGTATGTGTAAAGGAAAGTATTACCATAGATGTGTTTGCCTGGTCAGAGTTTACAGAGTTTATTTTGGTTAGACAAAATCTTGATTTTTGTAGTGGTGTGCCAATGTTTGTTCTTTCAAAAGGTAAAGATGGGTTAATCCCCTGCTTTGTTTCAGGTTTGTAGACACAGGAGAGATGGTGGAGAGCTTCCCCTACAGAACCAAAGCACTTTTCGCCTTTGAGGAGATTGATGGAGTGGATGTGTGTTTTTTCGGCATGCACGTGCAAGAGTACAGCTCTGATTGCCCTTTTCCTAACACCAGGTAAACTTTTACTTGTGTTGAACAGAGGAAAAGCCTGACTTTTAGGCAACGATTAAGGTAAAATCACTTTGTGTTTTCTGACCTACCTAGACGGGTATACATATCGTACCTCGATAGTATTCACTTCTTCAAACCTCGCATGCTGAGAACAGCTGTCTATCACGAAATCCTCATTGGCTATTTGGAATACGTCAAGAAGCTTGGGTAGGTTGCAATACATTTACTTTATTTTTGAATCTGATAAATGCAGTTGCCATTCTTGTCCTGAATTATGAACATTTCCATTATAGATATGTTACGGCACACATCTGGGCGTGTCCGCCTAGTGAGGGTGATGACTATATCTTTCATTGTCACCCTGCCGACCAGAAAATCCCAAAACCCAAGCGCCTGCAGGAGTGGTACCGCAAAATGTTGGACAAGGCCTTTGCTGAGCGGATTCTGCACGACTACAAAGTATAGCAAAGACCTTATGATCTTTAAAAATTATATATATATTCAAATTAACTTATTAATTAATGCAATGCTTTACAACATAGGACATTTTCAAGCAAGCCACAGAGGATCGTTTGACAAGTGCAAACGAGCTTTCCTATTTTGAGGGTGATTTTTGGCCCAATGTGTTGGAGGAGAGCATCAAGGAGTTGGAGCAAGAGGAAGAGGAAAGGAAAAAAGAAGAAAACACGGCAGCTTGTGAAACTCCGGAGGTGAATGAGAGAGGCCTTTTTGAAAATTTCGGATACTTGATTTTGATACCCTCCAAATGTATTTACATCTCTTTTATAAACTCCAAACGTCCTTTATAGACCCCTTTCATCCTTTCTAACAGGGCACACCAGGAGACAGTAAAAACGCAAAGAAAAAGAACAACAAGAAAACAAATAAGAATAAAAGCAGCTTGAGCCGAGCAAATAAAAAGAAACCTGGGATGCCGAATGTAGCCAATGACCTTTCTCAAAAGCTCTACGCCACAATGGAGAAACACAAAGAGGTCTGCTATATGTTCTTCATCTGTCCCTTAACCTGCTTTCTGAGGCATTGCTTGAGTCATGCCTTTTGTTTAACTTAAAGTTCTTCATTGTTTTCAATGTGAGCTTTTTATGTGTATTTAAGCCAAGTATTTGGAAAAAATACCTAACTTTCTTTTACTTGTTCTTCCAGGTGTTTTTTGTAATCCATCTGCATTCTGGGCCTATGGTCAACTCATTATTACCCATCATTGACTCCGATCCCCTGCTGAACTGCGACTTGATGGACGGAAGGGACGCCTTCTTGACATTAGCACGGGATAAGCACTGGGAGTTCAGCTCTTTACGGCGCTGCAAGTGGAGCACCATGTGCATGCTCGTAGAATTGCACAACCAGGGCCAGGACCGATTTGTCTACACCTGCAACGAATGTAAACATCATGTCGAGACACGCTGGCACTGTACGGTCTGTGAGGTAAGATCCACAAGCTCCTGTAACATGCTACAGCTGTCCTTTATGATAGTGGATGAGTGTGCTACTCAGTTTTGCACAAAAACTACACCTTTAGGGAGTAATTGGGAAAGTCTTTTTATAGCTAGTAGTGTAAACATGACATTGCATTTTAAACAAACCTGTCTTATAATTTTGGTAATTATGGTATCTTAATCTTTCCTCAGGACTTTGACCTGTGTATTGGTTGCTACAACACTAGAGGCCATGAGCACCAGATGGTTAAGTGGGGTCTGGGTCTGGATGATGACAGCAGTAGCCAAAGCGGTGAGGCCTCCAAGAGTCCTCAAGAGAGCCGGCGTCTAAGCATTCAGCGTTGCATCCAGTCTCTGGTGCATGCCTGCCAGTGCCGCAACGCCAACTGCTCTTTGCCGTCTTGCCAGAAGATGAAGCGTGTGGTGCAGCACACCAAGGGCTGCAAGCGTAAGACAAACGGCGGCTGTCCGGTGTGCAAGCAGCTCATTGCTCTCTGCTGCTATCATGCCAAGCACTGCCAGGAGAACAAGTGTCCTGTGCCCTTCTGCCTCAATATCAAGCACAAACTGCGTCAGCAGCAGCTACAACACCGGCTGCAGCAGGCGCAGATGATGCGGAGACGCATGGCCACTATGCAGGGTCGAGCCATGCCTCAAAGCCTACCGTCACCACCTGCACCCACAGCCCCCAGCACACCCACCTCGCATCAGCAACCCAACACGCCTCAAACACCGCAACCGCTGCCCAATCAGCCGACTACGCCAAACGCTGGCGTCATGTCACCAGCCTATCCCAATACCCCACGCAACGGACAACCCCCTCCTCAAGCTTCACAGGGCAAACCCGGCCCACAGGCATCCCCGCTACATCAGCAACAGTCTCCACTCCCACAGCCACCCCAGCAGCAGCCTCCGCCGCAGCAACCTCCACAGCAGCAGCAGCCTCCACCTATGGCGGTCAAGATGGCACGGCACATAGAGATGGTTGCGCAGGCTCAACAGAACTATCGCATGACCATGAATGGCCTTCCCATGAACCACCAGCAGCCACGCATGCCAGGTGCAATGCAACCACCCATGCAGCTTGTTGGGCCACGCGGACAGCAGGTCATGCAGCCCATGCCGCAAGGACAGTGGACTGGAGGTGCTCAGCCCAGCATGCCAGCAACTCAGCAGCAGGTTGCTCAACAACAGACCCCACAGGGCCCTCAGCCGACCATGCCTATACAGAGACCCGCAATGCCCCAGCAAGTTGCCCAGCCACGCATGATGGTGCCCACACAGGGCCCTCGAGCGCAAGCACCCCAGAGACCCGCAGGCATTGCTCCCAATGCCTTACAGGATCTGCTACGCACCCTCAAGTCACCCAGCTCACCCCAACAACAGCAGCAAGTGTTGAACATCCTCAAATCAAACCCGCAACTCATGGCTGCCTTCATCAAACAGAGAACCGCAAAGTACCATGCCAGCCAGCCCCAGCAGCAGCAACCGCAGCAGGGCATACACGCAGCGCAGCCAGCCATGCAGAACATGGCAGCCATGCAGGCCGTGCCACGACCTGGCATGGCCCCCCAGCAGCAACAACAGCAACCCACACCACAAGGCATGGCAGCTCTTGGTCCACAGGGTCAGCTTATGAACCCTGCGCATGCCAACAACCCTCAGTTACAGGAAATGTATCGTCGCCAGCTTCTGCGACATCAGCAGCAGCAGCAGCAGCAACAACAGCAGCAGGGAGTGCCACAAGGTCATGGCCAGTTCCCACAGGCACAAGGAGCTGCTACTAACTACACGCAACTCCGGATGCAGCATCAGCAGTTGGCCATGCAGGGAACAGGTGGACCCATGGGCCAGCTTCCCCCAATGGCCCAGATGACAATGGATGGCACACCCAACCTTTTGCACCAGCGCAACAATCTCCTACTACAGCAACCGCAGCTTCCGCAACAGCAGGTCGTCCTCAAGCCTCCAAAGGGCTCACAGGCACAACTGAGCCCCATGAGCCCACAAACTCACCTGCTCTCGGGCCAGCCGCAGGGCACACACCTACCCGGTCAACCTATGGCTAATGCACTCAGCAATCAGGTGTGTTCGCCAGGCCCCGTGCAGTCACCCAGACCGCCGTCACAGCAGCCTCCTCCACATTCCAGCCCTTCCCCACATGTTCAGCCTCAACCGTCACCCCAACATGTGCCACCCCACACGGGGTCACCACACCCCGGTCTGACGACGCCCATGCCTGGCTCCATGGAGCAAGGACCCCTGGGCACGCCCGAGCAGAGTGCCATGCTCCCGCAGCTCAATACGCCCAATCGGGGACGGCTGCCCAGTGACTTAAACATGGTGGGAGACACAACAGGAGACACCCTAGAGAAATTTGTGGAGGGATTGTAGCGTTTACTGGGAGACTCTACCCACCACAGTCTCCCCGTTCCTCTTTTTGTTGCTCTGTTGTTTTGTTTTTTCTCTAATATCCTAATTTTTTTGTACTGACATGTAAAAAGTTTGAAGAAATGTATAAAAAAAAAAAACAATTTATGTCGACAAGGTTAGGGAATGTTTCCTAAAAAAAGAAAAAAAGAGACTGATTCCTTCCTTTAAAGTGGGACAATTGTTGTGTAAAAGAAATATAAATCACAAAGAATATATTTTTTGTTCAGTTTGGACCCGTGTGTGGTTCATGTGTTGTGTTTGTTTTGTTTGGAGATGGCAGCGGCGATCTGGTTTCATGCCTTTACTTTTACTTTTTTTGGGGTAAGGAAATCGAAATGTCATTATGTCATTTATACATTTGTTTTATACCTTATCTAACTTTACAGCATTTTGTGTTGGAAAACTGTAAAATAATGTGCCTGGGAGTTTGGGCCAGGGTTTCTCTGCTCTGTCATCCTTCCTGGCGATTGTATTCTAGTGTTGCACCATTTTTTTCAGACATGCATTCGGAGGAGTCATCTCCTTTCCTCATTGTGAAGTTCTTATGAGGAGAACTATTTGTTTGTATCGATAGGAACTGTGCATACGCATGTATGCAGACACACACACATGCATCACTTAGACAGTACAACACCGACCCTCAAGAGGATATGTACACATTTACAACATCTCACTGGTCTGGATCCAGAGGTTCTGTTTTGCAGATGTAGAAAATTGTTGCTTTTTGTCCTAAATTTGTCATACAGATATATAAATATAAAGAGAGCTAGAACGTGAACGAGAGAGAGAGAGAGAGCGCCTGTGGGAGAAAGCGGGGCCCCTAAGCTGAGCGGGAGGGAATAGGTGATCACTGGTTGACTGCTTGTTGGAATACAGAACGGATTCTGTTATTGACCCTCATCTTTTTCACACTAACTTGAACAGGGGCTCAGCTTTTTCCCTTAATGTAAATCGTGCAAGTTATTAAGTAAAGTACTATAAATATAAGAAAGAGAGAATAGAATCACTGTATAAACTGGTTAAAAAAACAATTATTTCTTACTTATATACCATATTGTTAAATAAACTGTGTGGAACAGATCAAAAACGTGTGTCTAATGTTATTATGTGTTATTAAATTGTTTTATTTTATAGAAGTTAACTTATCAGACTCTTGTTGGAGTTATTTAACTGACAATGATGTGCATTAAGCTTTCGTTTAACTTTATTCATATCAAGTTACCATGAACTAGCAATGAGCATGTTATTAAAGCATTTAATATTAATTTCTGCATTTACTCGTATGTGTTAATTTAAATGGAACTAGCATGAGCGGAATGAACAACTTTTTTTTTTAAATATAAACACGATGTAAAACACATCGTTTATGCCAATTAATGCATTATTATTTGCTAATGAGCCCGTAATATGTGGCTTAGAATAAAATAGAAATGTCAGATATATTAATACATCATATGTTATAAGCAAACATTAGTTGTTCACAAAGTTTATTTAGTGCGCATCATCCTTTAGCAACTTCGCTGTTTTGTAAGTTAAGTCACATGACTCGGAGATGTTTCGCAACAGACGCGACCATGACGTCAACGCGTACCGGACGTCACGGGAAGTAGGCGGCTGCGGGACCTCATTTTGAACGTTATCCGTTGCTGCGGCAAATTTTGTTGTAAATTCGTTGTTTTACGACATACAATCATTCACGTTAAATACATAAAATGACGTTCGCCTTACTATCGGTCTATATTCAAGTTATCAAATAAATCGCAATAAATGTACGTCAACCGACATAATTCCGTTCGAATAGTGGACAGTAAAATGTAAACAAAGGTAACGTAAACATGCATTTCTTTACGTACAACTCGACATGGACTTAATGCTAACATTGCTTTTAGAAGATACGCGTAGTGTATTTCATTAGTAAAATAATTCTATATATTCACATAATAGTTAAATGGATAGTTTTATCCGAAAACGAAAATTATGTGATTATTTAAAAGCTATGAGTTTCTTCTGTTGAGCCCAAAAGTAGATATTACGAAGAATGTTTAAACCAGTGACTTCCTTAGCATTTGTTTTTCCTACTATGCAAGTAAATGGTTATAGGTGTCCAACATTCTTCAAAATCTTTTGTGTTCAACAGAAGAAAGAAACTAGTAAAGGTTTATCACTTGGGGTTGAGTAAATGAACATTTTTGTATGAACTATCCCTTTTACACATTTGACAGATCATGCATGTAGTGGCTCATCATGGACGACTCGGACCAGGACTTCAAAGACCTCTGCTCGCGACTCCTCAAAAGAGTGAGAAGGAAAGCACCAGCAGGATCTGGAGATGAGAAAAGATCAGCAACCAAGGACGAAGAACCATCCTCTCCGTCATCCGGAAGAAACCCGCCTAAGAGGAGAAAGAGGACTAAAGATGTGGTGAAGACTCGGCTGAACGGCAGGACTGTGGTGTCTGCTGATGCTCCTCAGGCCGACTCTGCTGTGTCTGCCACGGGGAAGGTGAAAGATGCCGTGATCTGGAGAATGCAGCAGTTTAAGAGAGCCTGTCCAGAGAGACTTTTACATGCAGAGACGGATGGGAACTGTGACACTCCTGATGGGGTCCAGAACACAGGTATGGTGGTTTTTACAGACCAGCCAGTCTGATCCGTAAAGTGTCAGTTCACACAAAAATAAAATGTAATCACCCTCAAGTGGTTTTAAACCTTTATGAGTTTACTTCTTCTGTTGAACACAAAAGAAGATCATTTGAAGAATGTTGGAAACCTGTAATCATTCACTTGCATATTAGGAAAAACAAACACTATAAAAGTCAATCGTTACAGGTTTCCAGCATTCTTCAAAATATCTTCTTTTCTGTTTAACAGATGTAAGTCAAACAGATTTGGAACAAGGTGAGTGAATAATGACAGAGTTTTGGGTGAACTATCTCTTTAACTTTAATAAAGAGATAAATGTTTTCGACATTACACAAGGTTGTGCAGATCAGAAGTTATGAAGTTAGAGGTTTTGATCATTTCTAAAATGTTTTAATGGCTGTTCAGATTTTGATTGAAGATTACCAAAACTAACATGTTTTTTCAGTGGATTAACTTGCACAGATTATTTGTTCACTGACAGAATAACAATGAGCGCTAGCAAAATAAACATCATAAATTTTGACTTTAAAATATATATATGATGAATTAATTTGGTGTATATATGTTAATTAGATGTATATATGCTAATTAGCCTATATATGCTAACAGTTAGTTGCTAATTATACTAAAACTATTTTAAGGCCTGACTATCAGATATTTATATAGCACAGCTTAGTTTACACTCATCACAATTATACTACATTTATGTAAAAAAACACTTTTTTTGTTAAAGTACATCTGTAAAGTCCTAAAGTAAAGGACATCTGTTGAAATTTCAGCTGAATCAGTGAGTTATTTCTGCATTTAAGTCACTGATTCACTTTGATGAATGAAATGTCAAAATATTAATTGTTTATGTTTTTTGCAACAGAATGGCTTTATAATTAGTGTATTTATTGAAATTATATGTTAATGTAAGTAATAATAAATTGTTATTATTTTAATATGCATTAAAATCAATTTAATAAATCGTTCATTTTTTACTTTAACCTCATGTCATCACATAATTTGTGTTAGTGAAACACTTTAAAGGTATAAATTAATATTTAAACTCCATAATTGGACAGGTTTTACAAAGCATGGCTATTAGGGCTGCACGATATTGGAAAAAATCTAAAATTGCAATGTTTTATTTATCTGCGATAAATATTGCGATATGAGTGCAGTCTCACAAGGGTATTCAGGTACATAAATTAATTAATCACAATGCAAATAATGCTTTTCTTACTTTGCTTTGTGACGTTTCTACTCCAAATATACAAAAATGATTAGATCAGGTGAAAATATTGTTTTGTTTTCAACTTCAGAAAAAATAAGTCAAAATTAAGTTTTTTTTTTTCCTTGTAGATATTGCATGAAATGTAGATATTTGGACAAGAAGCAAGAGAAAAGTTCTAAGTAAGAAAAACATTATATATTTTTTTCCCTAAATCGTATAAATTCCATATAAATATATGAATTATATAGAATTCTGTAGCTCCTGGTCAACTATAATTCAGACTCAACATTGCATAGCTTGCGATGTGACTATTGTGAATGTGCACATTGCGATACCGATGCTGAAATGATACATTGTGCGGCCCTAATGGCTATTATTGTTATAAAGTTGCACCAATGTTAATATTAAATGTATGTTTGTTTTAAAATAGTAATTTCATCAAGCGAAATTATGCGTGATGTCGTTTGTCACAGCTATAATGTATTTTTTCCAATGATTAATTCCATGAGTAGTTGTTGTTATTATTATTAATTATTTTTACCTGAAAAATGTAGCTTTGTTAAAAAATATACTGGTCACATTTTTTTTAAGGTACAATTCTTACTGTTACCAAACAAATAACTAACACTTTCAACTCCATAAATTATTAATTTGTTGCTTATGAATAGTTACTGAGGTAGTAGTTGGGTTTAAGTATTGGGTAGACTAAGATCATGCAGAATATGTACTTTAAAAGTACTAATAAACAGCCAATACTGTATCTTAATAATAGGCAGGTAATATTAAACCAGTAGTTAATAGTGGGGACTGATACTTAAACTAAAGTGTTACCAGTAATATTTATCCAATTCAGTGGTCTCAAACTCAATTCCTGGAGGGCCACAGCTCTGCATAGTTTAGCTCCAACCACCTCCAATTCACACCTGCTTAATAGTCTCTAGTTCTGCGTCCGAAATTGGCTACTACTCAGTAGGAACTGCATTTGAATCTAAATGTACTACTCGGCAGTTAGAAAAGTACGTTCTATACAGTATGAATGTGAGTAGTATGAATGGAACTCGGAAGTACTACATCTGCCATTTTGTCATGATCACATGACCTACCCGCTTGAGTTGCGTCGCTTCACTCCCGCTCATGAATTTTCTCGCAGGGGCATCATGGGATAGCGTAGCATCCATCTGATGCGCACTTCAGAATCTCGCCGGAAGTAGTAGGTCATCCGGCTACTTCTCACATACTGTTTTTCTAATTCTATGAATTCGGACATACTACTCTGCTCGCATACTGTTTTTAGCGTACTATATAGTATGGAAGTATACAATTTTGGACTCAGCCTAGTAGTTTTAAACACCTTGATTAGTTGGATCAGCTGTGTTTAATTAGGGTTGGAGCAAAGCTGCAGAGCTGCGGCCCTCCAGGAATCCAGTTTGAGAGCTATGATCTAATTGTATTGCTCAATTCTCCAGTGTATTTTTCTTTTATAAAGTGAAATTTTGAAATTTTGTAACTAAATTGTAATTTGGTTAACAGTTGAGCTATCATTACTGTAGGAGAATGCAGTGCAAATCATTTTGGGGACAAATTTAATGTCAAAAGTGTATTATGTTGTTTTCCAGAAGATGTGAGTGGTGATGAAGCTCTGGCTCTTCGGCTTCAGCAGGAGCTGGATCGAGAGGCTCGGGCTACTGCTGGAGATGTGGAAGATGGAGGACTGTTCTTCTGTCAACTCTGCCAGAAAGATTTGTCATCCATGAGCCCCTCGCTGCGCACTCAGCACATCAACAGGTGAAACACTACCACGACACACACTGCCCTACACTAATATGGCCATCAACAGGATGCGACGACACATAGTGGAAGCTCTGGGATTGGTCGGTTTGGTAGCGGTGATGAGTGTGGACGGGGCCAAGAGCCGCGGGACAGGAGCGAGCCAGTTGGAGCGAGTGTTTACAAGTGTCAAGTTCTGTGAAAGAGTTCCATACATAAAATTTAGTTTTGGGTTTACCTTATGATTAAAGTTATTGCACGTCCGCCAGTTCCCGTCTCTGAATGAGCGGGTTTTAGCTACTTGTACATTAAGGTAGCATTCAGAAAAAACGATACACCCGCGAAGAAACTCGACACAGAGGAACATAAAAACCTACTGCCAGCTAGCGTTTCGGAAGTGTTATTGCAGAGCAACACAAACAGCAAGAAGAAGTATATAAATGCACGGCTACACGCAAGGCAGGCGCCGTGGGTCACGGCGATCACTCGACGCAGAAGTATAAATCAGCCTTTACTCAGCTTCAAACTACCATGATAATAAGTGTTGAAAACTTTAGCTCATCCATGAACATGATTTCTGCAAGGGTCCAGTAGGATGGAATTAAGACCACAACGTCCATGATTTCACACTCATGAGTTTCACATTTGGCTTCACTTTGTTCTCCTGGGTTTTTTCAGATGTCTTGATGCCAGTGAGAGCAGCGCACCCTCAACATCCCATCATTCTCAGCCCAGACCAAGGGTCCCAGAGTGTCCCATCTGCGGAAAGAGTTTTAAATCAGAAAAAAGCCGCTCTGCTCATCTAAAGCGCTGCTCGTCTGATATGGGAGTGAAGCCCAATGATCTTCTCCAGGCGTTGAGGAGACAAGCGGCTGAGACAGAGAGCGACCCCAACAACGACCAAACGTAAATCAAACACTGTCCACATATTCACTGTTTTTTGTTTATATATGTATTTGTCTGTTTATAAATATATAAACTAAAATTCGACCACAGGAAATTACCAACTTGTATTATAAATTCTGTCTTTCTTCAGACGGCAAGTAAGTGATGCTGTAAGGAGGAATGGTGTGCCCGTGAAAAAGAAGAGCAGAAGGAAAGGGCAAAAGTTAGACGAGGACACCATGATGGCGCTTGCTCTGTCCCGCTCTCTGCTGGAGCAGGAGGTGGAGAAAAAGCGAGAGCTGGAGAAGCAGAGTGAGATTCTGGCTCAGATTTCCAGCCCTCCTGCAGCCACAGCTCCTGTCCTACAGTGGAGACCTGGAGCAGGTCAACTTGGCTCTTCATGTCAATTTCCACAAATTCCTGTGATTGATCATTGCTTAAAATAACCATCAAATAATTATTTATTATCTTTAATAATGCACAATGGCACAATAGCTATGTTTCTGTCCAAAAATGCACATTAGACTTACCAAACCACTTTGATTACAGACTTTGGCTAAGAGTGACTTAGAATAGCCAAAACAGCTTTTTAAATGTTTTACATTGTGGTCGATCCACTGGTTTGTTCATTAATATTGTCCTATCGCACCTATTTTTGTCATCACATGATCTGTTAAAACAAAATCACTTGACTTTTCTGAAGCACATGCTGGAATTTATTCAGTAAGTGTCTTTCCAAGTTTTTTTATCTGAATTTTTTTTTTATCTGACTCTTGGCATTTTTATTTATTTTTAATGTGCATTTTCAAAATGATTGGGCATCTTGGTGTTTCCATAAAATATTTTTTATGCAATATTACAAAATGCGCATAAAATATTTTTACTGTAAATTAAACATAGCATATCATTCCTGTTCTCATTCAGGTAAGGGTCGTGGAAAGAGAAGGAAGGGAGCGTCTCCTGTCCAGCCGCCGCTGCTCCTCATTCAGGACCCTCAGATTGCACTGAACCGCCTACAGGAGCGGGTTTCATCTCTCCTGCTCTGCTCCAGACCACCTTCTCCTCCAACACCCACCCTGAGCCCCTCCAGCCTTCCTGTTCAACCTCACGCACCCCTCTGGGACAAAAGCGCTCTTCACAGAGGAGGACTAGACTCCGTTTCAGAGTTCTACACGTCTGAGCTGAGCAGCTTCATACAGCCATGGGTCGCACCAGAGGTGAGAAAAAATGTTCATAAAGATCACAAATTGTAAGTATAGTTTAATCCAAATGTAATTAATGCAAAAATGGTATTTTATTGAAAATTATACAAATACCAGGAATCTATAATATAATATAATTTTGTTTGTGGTAATGTCTTTCAAAGTGTTAATGCATGATTGTAAATACTATTTAAATATATTTAATAAAAATGTAGTGTCTAAATTTTATTAAAACGTGAGCTAACATCACTGTGTCACAAACTGTATTTAATATATAGATAGCAGTGTTAGTATCATGGAGTAACAGTTGCCGTTTTTATGGGGGCTTATTTTTATTTTTTTATGTTTTATCTTTATATTTAAATGTATTTTGTTACCTTTGTCATTTTCTTTAGTGTTCATTAATTTTGTTTTAGTTTTTAAGTTAAACTAATTGCAGTTATTTATTTTATTTCAGGTCACAAATTATTATACTTAAGTGGTTTTTGGTTTTGCTAGCTGTAACAACCTTGATATACCAAGTAGAACGTTTTAGAAAAAGAAATATGGTTTTAACTGAGATCATGAGGGTTTTAGCTAAAACCATAACAATTCTGTTAAAGGGTTAGTTCACCCCAAAAAAGAAAATTCAGTCATTAATTACTCGCCATCATGTCGTTACAAATACCCCCAAGACCTTCTTTCATCGTCCGAACACAAACTAAGATCATTAAGATTAGTTCTGAGAGCTCTCTGACCCTTTATAGAGAGACAATGGTGAGTAATTAATAACGTTATTTACATTTTTGGTTGAACCCTTTAAATCCAATGAATAAAATGAAATCAATCATTTTTTACAGAATCTTTTTGTTATTTTTTGAAAGGCGTGTTAAATTTTTGGTACACTATTATTTTAGAGGGAAAATGACAAGCCTCTCGAAGCAACACCAGTCAAAAGTACTCCTGGTGTAACTTCAGTGGCTGATCTGCTTCAGGAAAAGCCTTCAGATCAGAGCCCGTCACAGAATCGAACCACCCGTCCTCTAACCCCCTGTTTGGATACGCCGGGCACCCAGGCTCTGCAGGACCTGATGGAGCTTGCAGAGGAAGGCATGACCCTCACCCAGTATGGATATACAACATGTACAGCTGCAGCGGGAAAATCAGGTAATAATCTAAATAATCTCATAAATCTCTTTTATTGCACTACTCTCACACTGTCCCATATTCTTTAGATAAAGACAATGCTTTAAATGATCTTCCCTCAAGTGGATCTGCTCCAGAGGCAACTGACAGAATGACTGATAAAACGGTAAGAATTAGCTTAACTGCACTGAAAATTGAGCAAAGTCAATCTACGTACTCTTCATTGTCCATGTTTGTGTTTTTCAGGTGTACGTTTCGAAGCTAGCTTCAGATTTGAGCAGTATGGTGAACAACCCTCAACTCAGCGATGTGCAGTTACAGGTGGACAGTGGCGATGTCTTTTTTACACACTCGTTTATGCTGTACACACGATGCCCCCTGCTGGCCAACATGGTAAGTGCATTTTTAAACTGACGCCACCAGCATGAACCAAGTGCAGACAAATAACCAAACTGTGTTTGTAGGTTCACGATTCAGGTTTTGGCGTTCAGGAGGAGGGTTTGCCTGTTGCTCAGAGGGTGATGTTGGGTGATGTGTTGGGCGAAGCAGTGTTGGCCTTCCTGCAGTATCTTTACACAGCTCACTGTCCTTTGACGCACACACTGCTACCACACATGCAGGACCTTGCTGATAGGTCCGTACAACAAGTTCTATGCTGTGATTGAATTTTTTGGTGCATAAAATGAGATCATAGTTGCATATTTTGTGAAAATTTTCAGATTTGGTTTAGCTGAGCTACAGCAGCAGTGTGAGGAATATTCCAGAAGCACAAATGAAAATGCATCTAAAGGCATGTTTCAAGCACCTGAACCTCATCTCAGGCACCAAGAAGAGCATAACTTTGCAGAAAGCAACTTCTTGGAGCTTCTCCAGTCGATGTGGCAGCATGAGGACAGTGAAGAGGGGGATGAGTTTAAAGAGACGTCCGGAGAGGAGAGAGTCATAGAAGAAGTGCAAGAGAGAGATGGAGAGAAAGAGGACCGAGTGGACGAGGAAGAGCTAGATGAGATCTATGAGTTTGCAGCGACGCAAAGAAAGATGGAGACAATGTTGGAAACTGTGACAGAGACTGAGGAGGATGAGGAAGATGCAAATACATCCCCTGGAAATGAAATAATGAAGGTTGAAGAGATTGAAAAAAGCGAGTCAGAATCCCTTCAAGAGAAGTCTGCCGGCAGTTGCCATAGTAACAGTCGAGGCGTGGACGGGACGGTGTCTGCCATGGTAACAAGTCCAACAGAAACCCCAAATCTGTTGACTGCGAGAGTTTGTTTGATGCCAGATTTAGATGCCGGCACACATGAAAACAAAGTCCCAGATGCCAGCCTTGACAAGAGCTATGACCGTTTATTCTCCCAGTCTATAGGGGAATTCAGGGAATCATCACAGACACCAGCATCCTGCTCTCAGAAACAACATTACAAGCCTTCACACACACTACAACCAAACACACCTGCCTCATTTCACCCTACGTGTGTCAGTGAGGTGATTGACCTGTCAATAAGCCCTCCTCTAAGCTCAGGTATGTCAGGTGAGGCTTCCTTTCCAATGCCTGGTGTGTCTCCAGTTCCATATAAGGCTGAAGATACACTCTTAAGAAAAGATATTTCAAGCTGCCCGGGAATAGAAGACCCTCCTTCCCCTCTGAAATCACATAGCAAACAAGTTGAGCTCATTGTACTTTCAGATGATTCTGATGAGGATATGGATGTGGATGGCAAACACAATACTAGTACCACTAATTGTGCTTTAACCCCTAAATCTCCTATTAAATCTCCCTCAGAGCCTCCTCACATGTCCAAAAGCTGTGCTCTTCAAGGTAAACCCACAGAAAACAGTTTTAAAGAAACTGGACCCCAAGGCAATGCTGGTAAACAGGTGAATGCTACAAAGCAGGTGACGATTGATACAGAAATCAAGTCGGACTCTTCAGAGCACTGTAGCCCTGGGGTTGCAAATGAAAGTGTGTTTGATGGCTCTGCTGAAGTTTCCTGGCTCGTTCCAGCTACTCCGGTACCATCCACACGATGTAGCTCGGCCCAGACATGCGTCAGTATGCGTCGAACTCAGCTATTCCCCAAATCTTGTTCTGCCTCATCTTCTTCTTCATCATCTTCTGTGTTGGACAGTTTAAAACCTGCCACCTTTGCTTCTTCAAGCAGCAAATGCTCTAAAGAGAAGCAAGCACCCTTGTCTGAACTACACAAATCAGGTCAGAGTCCCTCTAAAGAACATACTAGCACTGAGATGGATCGCTCTCCAGATTACCAGAGACCACTTCACCATCTAAGATTGTCTCAGGTTGCTTCTGTGTCTCATGCTAGCACCATCATGGGACGTCCAGCCCAGGGAGTCCCACAGCCCTCAAGTAGCACCCCTCTCCATTCAGTTGGTCCCTTACAACGTCAGATCCAGTTTGACTCTCCAATGATTGGGGAGTGTGAGGTTCCCCTCAGGGATAGTATAGGCCTTTCTAGTTCATTTAACTTTCAGGAGAGGGTAGAAACTCTACAACTAAATTCTCCTTCCCCTAGTAAAACACCCGAAAAGAGCCAGCATGGATGCTTCAACCCATCCCATCAGGACAGTAGTCCTGAAAAATCAAGAGAGAGGGGGAATAATGGGATTGAACAAATGCAAGTGGGAGAAGCGAGTCTAAATCAAAGTATCGAGGAAGTGGTGGATGTTGCAGACAACTCATCATGTAATATGGAAGAAAGAGTGGAAGAAGAAAATCCTAGACAAAGCGTTGAAGAAGTGGTGGATATTGCGGGCAGTTCATTCTGTCAGATGGATGAGCCTCCCATAGCGTTTGATGACTCCTGGGGTTTGGATGGAGGCATAGGGAGCCAGAAGCCTCACTTTAGTCTAAGACTTGACAGCAGTGAAGGCACAGTAGGTTCACCAGGTCTCGAGAGTAAAGGACAAATGACAAGTCTACAGATCAAATCTCCGGTTGCATCTGGAGCTCATAACAAAACCCCTGATCCAAGTCCACCTCCGTTCAATCCCAGCCTTCCTCACCCTGATATGTGGGACGATTGGGAGGAAGACGAGGAGGTTCCCCTTCCTCTTTCTCAGAGACTGGCAGCTCCTTCTGACAAGAGGGTTGCCGAACTAAAGACTCCAGGTAAAACAACTTGTCCTACTTGTTATACATTTGAATGATATTTGCCTGAATCTCGTTTGTTTGACATGGCTGCGCAGATCTGTTAACTGTACATTCTGAAAGATTTTAGAAAACTGTAAAATAAACTTTACCTTTATGCACAGTTGCGTCCAGAAAGAGGAATAATGGACCACTGGTGCCCATCACTCCCATGCCAGGCTTCTCTGATATGGAGACACCTGAGCTCAAAAACAGACTCAACAGGTGAGCATAAAGAGAGCACGCAGACATTAATGCGCCCAAGAAGAATGGATAGATGGGGAAAATATCAAATCAAGCTGAAAACAAAGGCTGATTTTTACTAGAACCTAGAACTTTGGCAATGACTTCAAGACTCAAGTGCAGTTTGTGAATGATCTCAGATTGTCTGATGATCTGTTGGGTCAATGTGTACTTTATTTTGACACTGATTTAAAAAATTTGGACTTTCATCTGAGTACAACCATTACATTACAAAGTTGTTTGCCTTATGTTGAATTTTCACATCAAAAACCACTCAGTCTAAAGCAGAGATGGGGTTTATGTGGATGATTTACTGAAAACCGATGATTTACATTTTTGGCTTCTTGTGAGTGTTAATGGCAGGCCATGCAGATGTGTTTTATTAAAGGATTAGTTCACTCAAAATAAAAATTATGATGTTAATTACCTTTATGTCATTCCAGTCCTCTGAGACCTTTGTTCATTTTTGGAACATAAATTAAGATCATTTAGATGAAATCCATGAGCTCTCTGACCCTTCATAGACATCAAGGGTTGTGAGACGTTCAGAAAAGGAACCAAAAACTTTGTCAAACATTCCATGTTACTTCAGTGGTTCAACTGTAATAATACGAAGCTCCGAAGTAATTTTTAAATGTTTCTGGACTGTAAATGTCTCACAACCCTAGTTGTCTATGGAGGGACAGAGAGCTCTTGGATTTCATCTAAAATATCTCAATTTGTGTTCTGAAGATGAGTGAAGGTCTCAGAGGTTTGGTATGGAGGTGATTTGTGTGAACCAATAGTTTCTAATTAAATACTTGTGTGCCATTTCAGTACTGTCAATACTAGTAACATTCTAAAATTAGAACAAAATGAAATTATTTCTATATTTATACAGCTTTTTTTCCCTCTTTTTAAGTATTCATAGTAATAATGAACATTCACCTGACAATCAAATTCAAATTTGTAGCGGCTTGTTGTTTATTTCAAGCCCTCACAATACAACACGCATTCAAAAAACAGAGCTGTGTAATTCTGTAACTAAAGCTGGAACTTTGATTTCCAGGTACGGCGTGCGTCCGCTGCCTAAGAAGCAGATGGTACTGAAGCTGAAAGAGATCCATCAATACACCCACCAGCTGCAGAGCTCAGAGTCTGAGGATGAGACCTCTGGACCACAGCGGCCTCCGATAGCCTCCAGCTCAAAATCACTCTCCTTTAAACAACCTACAGCGCCCCCTGCTGTCTCGCCTGTCAAACTGCCACCAAGAGGAGAAGAAGAAGAGTCTTTATCAGCCTCTCAAAACTCAAACACATCTTCCACTGCAGAGTCCGAGAGGTACGGCTCCTTTCTGCTAGTTAAATTGTAACATGAAATACTGTTTCTGGGTCCAACGCTCTACTCATTTGAATTAAGAAAACTCTGTCAATAGCCATTCATGACCACTGTTAAGGCTGTAAGAACTATTATGATAACAATAAAGACATCATTCTAAAATATAAGCAAATAGGGTTAAATAAACAATTAAATTAGGGTTGTCAAAAGTATCCTTTTTGGTACCAAAATTGATACTTTTGACAACCCTACAATTAATATAATCAAGAAATCACACTCAACCCTTTTGCTCAATTCAGGTCGAACCCAGAGCTGTGTCTGTCTGAAGATGAAGACTCGGACAATGAGGGCATCACAGCGTCTCAGGCTGTCGTGCGTGAGAAGGACAAACTCCTCGCAGTCCGACAGTTCATCCTGTCCGATCCAGAGCTGTACAGTCGAGTGTTGCAGTACCAGCCTCTTCCACTGGCGGAGCTGCAGGCCGGCTTAAGAGCTGCAGGTATCAGGTTAGCTGCTGCTAAACTATTAGACTTCCTGGACTCTCAGTGCATTACTTTCAGCACGGCCAAACAAGGCAAGAGCGCAACTTCCCGTAGGAAACGACGTGTAAAAACCAAAACTGCTGGAAGGGGGAGGAAAAAAACAACTAGGCCCAATGGGGGAGTCGCGTAAGGGCTGAAATCAAATAATGTGGTTAAAAAAAAGAGGATTTTTTATGTTAAAGGAAAATCAGAGGTTGTAAAAAAAACTCACTCAAAATCAGGATCTTAAAGCCTCCTGTAAAAGGGTTTATATAAGAACTCTCTAAGAAGTGTTGTTTTTTTATAAGGTCCTCTTTGAGGTTTATTTTGTACAGTGGTTGACGTGAAAATATTACTTTTTAAATGAAGTTAAATTAATGTTTTGATAATGTCAATAAAAGACATTTTGTCATGTTTTTATATAATAATTGGTACTTTTTGTAGTCTTTATTTTATATCGTGATATAAAGTCCGTCTGTATGTTGATGCACTTCCAAAAAAATATAAATATTAAGTAGGGGGCGGGGCTTTCTTTTTGCGCATCATTCTCTTTTAGCAAACTAGTATTAAGTGGGGCGTGGTTAAGAATATTGTGGTTGAAGCAGTCAAACTGAGGTCAGTGGAAGGACAGCCACTCCAATCGCGGAAACATGGTCAGATTTTGATTGAAAATTACTAAAACAGGTGGCAGGGTGGCTCACTGTCGCCTCACAGCAAGAAGGTCGCTGGTTCGAGTCCCAGCTGGGTCAGTTGGGAGTTGCTGTGTGGAGTTTACATGTTCTCTCCGTGTTCGTGTGGGTTTCCTCCGGGCACTCCGATTTCCCCCACAGTCTAAAGACATGCGGTGTAGGTGAATTGAATAAACTAAATTTGCCGTAGTGTATGAGTGTGTGTGCGAATGTGAGAGTGTATGGGTGTTTTCCAGTACTAGGTTGCGGCTGGAAGGGCATCCGCTGAGCAAACCGTATGCCGGAATGGTTGGCGGTTCATTCCGCTGTGGCGACCTCTGATAAGTAAGGGACTAAGCCGAAGGAAAATGAATGATTACCAAAACAAACTTTTTCTTGAGTGGATTAACTAGCACAGATTAATTGTTCACCTAAAGAACAACGTGAGCTATCAAAATAAACATAGTAAATTTAGATTTCACATGGATTTTAACAGACCATTTTAACCAAAATGTAACTGATTAAAAAAAATATTTTTGCATAAAATACATTAAGTAAAAAAATCATTAAGAATAAACCAAAAATGTAATATAATGTTTTTTTTTAAATACTTACGACGAACAAGCGCTAAAATCTACTAAAAATAATTTTAAAAAGGCATCATATTGGGATTCTTAAATAGAAAATTATGAAGCTAAACACATGAACCATACAATTCTTTAAAGCCATGAATGTGACCAGTAAAAAGTCAAAGAAAAATATCACAGAACAAACACGTCTTGAAAAAACCTTTACTGGACTTTTTTTGTTGGTTTTATAACATCACATTTTTTTTTTTTTTTTTTGCAAAGATCTGCCACGAAAAACAGACATTTCACATCCTAACAAAGAGAGAGAAGCAGAAGACCAAAAAAAAATCTCTGCTCCTCTTGGGTGTGCATGAGAGAGAGAGTCTGAGTCCGGCTAGGCAAACAGTTCCTCGAGATGGCTGAATTCATCCAGCCAACAGATCTCTCGCATGATCATCCACCTTGATTAAGAGAGTCAGACTGCACTGCCTCAGTCAGGACCAGCTCTTCATGCCCCATCATGCACCTGTCATGACAGGTTGGCAATGTTAGCCAGGAAACGCTGCGCCCACCACTCCTCGAGATCAATCGGCACAAAATCTGAGGGAAATACAAGAGAGATTGGCTAAGTTCTTTTGAAATCGCACCAAAATTGAAATTGTTTTGGAATTTAGGTTAATGCCACCAAAATACTAAAAAATATATATAATTTAGTAATATAATCTGTTAATAATAATCTGTTTGTAGTGTGGAAGAAACATGAACATTCTTTAAAAGTACAGGGCAGATATGAGATGATATATACAATATAAATACAGACAATTTGATCAATTCTTTGGATTTACCTGATTTATTGGATATAGGTTTGAATAAAATGCTAATATTGGCTTTATTGTATTAGGCTTTAATAGTATGTCTTAATGAATTTTTTTTCATTCAGAAGAATCACAATATTGCTATAAAAATAAATAATGTTGTCAAAAAATAAAGATGCCGCCATTTATTATTTTATACAAAACGGGTGTTTAAAATCTGTGTTTCTCAACCACGTTCCTGGAGGACCACCAGCTCTGCACATTCCCACATCTCCTTAACCAAACACACCTGATTCAAATCATCACTGTGCTCATTAGCACAGACTGAAACACCTGCAATAGGTGGGATGGACAAAGGAGACTTCCAAAACATGCAGTGCTGGTGGTCCTCCAGGAACGTGGTTGAGAAACAAATGACACCATTTATATTATAAAATTGGGAACAAATGTCATCATTAGTTTATATAATAAACAAAAAGTGAATTTTTTCCCTCAAACACACAACTAAATGATCTTTTTGGGGGCTTGTTTTTGTGTAAAATAACAACGATGTGCCATGTGTTCAAATATTTGTATTCATTTCTTTTAGACAGCACAACACCATTGCTGTCATTTTTAATCGCAACAAATTCCAACATTTGTTATTCTGACCAACTGTCATTTTCTGGAAACAAAAATAATGCTCTAATAAAAACATTTATTATTAGAAATTTGGAGGAAATGTTAAAAGAAGAAAACCAATATGTGACCCTGGACCACAAAACCTTGTGTCTTATGTTACACAGGTATATTTAGCCAAAAGTCAAAAACACACTGTATGAGTCAAAATGATACATTTTTCTTTTATTCCAAAATCATTAGAATATTAAGTAAAGATCATGTTCATTGAAGATGATTTAGATTTTTTATAGTAAATATCAAAACTATCAATATAATATCAAAGAAATATCAATTTCTTATTACTAATTTGCACATCTAAGAACTTAATTTGCACAACTTTAAAGGTGATTTCCTGATTGTTTAGATTTCCTTCGATTATAGATTTTCATATAGTTGTGCCAAATATTATCCAATTCTAACAAACCACACACACAAAAAAGTACACTTATGGTTTTGGGGTCCTGGGTCACATAATAACACTTACTCAAACCAATATCCTAAAATCCAGTCAATTCTGAGAATTTGACAAAGGAGGCTTTCATATAAGGCTAAGAAAACAAGTCAGCAAAGTAGAAACTATTTAAGGAGCGTAAATGGGACAGAAGTGTTGGACTGACTCTTCATGCCGGGATTGGGGTTTCTCTCCGCGTACTGAACCGGACCTTTCCCGTTCTCCGGCTGGGATCCTGCTTCCAGCTTCTGCTCCACCTCCTGCCAAGCTGCAATCCCAAAACAAAAGGGGAGGCAATATTAAAGTACATTATGTATACGGTCATAAAAAAACAAGAAACATTACGGACAGCTTTAGATATGATGGAAAAATGTAAATATTACAAAGAGATTCAGTCGATTAAAAGTGACCATAATAACATTTGTTACCAAAAAAAAGGTCAAATAAATGCTGTTCAATGAGAATTGTAAAAAAGAAATAAATATATATATACTTTTATTATAAATTGCAGTATATTTGGTAGGTATCATGGGCAGCATGTCCTAAAGTTATTTGAGAAGCTTTAACACAGCACCACCTATATATATATATATATATATATATATATATATATATATATATATA
>CAIGQW010053975.1:74790-126297 GCA_903798125.1 Danio choprae | reverse complement strand
CAATGCATTATTGAAACGGGTTCATGAAGTAAATGATTCATTTGTCATTCATCCTGAATCTGAATGACTTTTAAAATCCTTTATTCGGAAAGCCAAACAAAAAGTACAGGGACAATGTAAATAGTATATTAGTATGAAAGCATGTACTTTCAATATTCATTTTCTTTTCGGCTCAGTCCCTTTATTAATCAGGTTTTACGCAGCGGATACCCTTCCAGCTGCAACCCAGTACTGGGAAACACCCTCCCATATGGAGGAAACCCACATGAACATGGGGAGAACATGCAAATTCCACACAGAAATGCCATCTGACCCAGCCAAGGCTCAAACCAGCGACCTTCTTGCAGTGAGGTAACAGCGCTACCCACCGCGCCGCCCCTATTTTCAACATACTATTATTTTTCATTATTATATGCAATATGTCAGTACCAGTGTTGGGTAAGTTACTTAAAAAAATGTATTTGTACATTTTTAATTACATAATTATAATTGTATTTAAAATACTTTTCTAATTGCTTTGTCTGAAGAGTAACTTACTTGACTCAATACTACTTAAAATATACCAATCTCAATGCATAAACAATATAAATTAATATCTAAATATTCTTAATATTTAAATAGTATGTATTAAAACAAAGACTTTCCATATAATGACACCGTATTTCATACATACCGTATATTGACTTCATTTTCTTAATTGTTTCTTAAGCATGCACCATTGTCTTACTAATTTAATCAACTTTATTTAGAAATAGGGATATTATGCTAAATATATTTTATATTTCATAACAGCAACAACAAAAATAATGCAATTACTGTTTTGTGAACTGATTTATACATAACTAAATAATTTATTTACAGTATTTAAGATATTAGTTCATTACTAGTAGCTGTCCTTAAATTACCTAAAAAAAGAAAGAAAAGTAATCCTTTATTTTTCAATGGAACAGTAATTTACAGCAACTAGTTCCTTTGTAAACAATTACACCCAACACTGCTCACGACATAGTCCTACGAGACCAACTTAAATCTAAATATACATTTGGGGAAAACTAGTAGGAAACAAAGGTGGATGCATTTTACCATTTCTGACCACTTCCTTTACACTTCCTGAAAACTGACCGCAGGATTTTACTTAATAACAATTTAAAATATAAATACCCTAATACTTAATTAAGCCATAATATTTGGAGATTGAATCATTCAAATCGTTTCACAACACAACCTGGAAGATTCAATTGTCAATCAGAATCATAATAGCTTTTAATATTCTTCAGTCAGTGCACAAAAACACAGATAAACAAACTAAATTAAGACATGATCAGCCCTCATTTCAATGCATCCCCCAATACTGCTTAGGAAAACACTGTAAATGCTAAACTTTACCTTTATTTTAACAGTTTACAACTTAGAAAGCAGAAAAAGAAAAAAGGACATCTTGCTAAAATAGCTTCTTTTACACTCCCTATTCTTACCATAAGACTTTACTGAATATCTTACTTTTTTTTATCAACTGTAAACATTAAACTTCAGATGAGTAGTATTTGATTGAACAGTTTAACGGTATTGCTTTTATCCAGAGTAAGCTTGCTGTTAAAACAGTGTTATCTAATTAGTGATTGGATCATTCTTTTGAGTTGATTCTTGAATCAATGATTCATTCAAACACAACCTAAATGATTCGATTGTAAATCAGAATTGTAATATTCTTCAGTGTATGAACAAAAACACAGATAAACAAACTAAAAGACAAGTTCAGTCCTAATTCCAGTGCATCCCAAAACACTGCTTAGGAAAACACTTAATAAAAATAAGTTTAGAACTTGAAAAACACGCTCTTCTTTCAGGAAAGAATTAAACAAACTGTGTTAACACTGCCTAAACCGGTTGTGAGATTTCACTGGATTATGCAACACTTTTCTACAGCTTGTAAAGCAGTTTTAGAAAACATTAAGCCTCAGTTGACTAGCCTGCCGTTGTACAAAAGAGCCTAAAAGCTGCCCTTGAGGTGGCGTTGCATCAGCCTGCGGAGGAAGGGTCTGGCCTGTAGACAAACACCTCCTCTGCAAGATAACAATTGCCCTTCTTCACACAAACTCTGATGAACCGACCTCCCGAAGCACGCTAATGATACTCTGAACCCAAGTGATCTCCATCTGCAGTTTAGTTTAGTTCAGTTTGCATGACCTCAAGACTCGCCAATCTGTGACACTTTTGAGTTGTGGAGCCTTGAATACTTGGAGTTCATTGAGGTCACGGCTGCTGTTAACCAGCCTCAAGGTCTTAATGGTCAAGGTAACCAGGATATTAACAATGGCGTTCTGGAAAAATAACTCACCCTCGTAAACAAACCGGACATTTTCTTCGTGAGCTGGTGTGAATCCTTCAGTAGTGCTGTCGGCTTTTGGAGAGGTGGATCTGTGGTACCGCTTTCCGTTCGGACGATGAAACACAATCTTGGGCGCTGGTGAACTGAACAGTGGGAAATTGAAAGATATACAATAATATTGAGTGACTGTAAAATTAGAAATAATCGTATAGGTATTAAACCATTATTGTTTCATTTTTTTGATTTGATCCATCTCAATTTCTTCATTATTGTTCAGAATTATAGTTGCTAATTATTTGGACATCCATACACTTTCACAAAGTGCGTGTGTTCTTTAAAGTATAAAAATATATATATTAACGAATTTAAGAAGACTTAAAGTTTCTCATTTCTCTTTACTTTTTTTTTTAACTTTTGTGTTTCTTCTGTTGAAACCTGTAACCATTGACTTCCATAGTATTTGTTTTTTCCTACTATGTAAGTGAATGGTTATAGGTTTTTTAGCTTTCTTCAAAGTATCTTCTTTTGTTTTTAACAGAAGAGAGAAACTCAAAAAGGTTTGGAATCACTTAGTAAATTTCCATTTTTTGGTGAACTGTCCCTTTAAGTGAAAAGCCTATCACAATATTTGGGTGAATGTCCCTTTAAGGCCAAATACTTCCTTACACAACCTCGTTTCTATAGTGACTGTGCGACGCGTTATAAAACCCATTTGTTACTTGTATTAACATAACCACAACCCTCAACAATGAATCGCTATTCAGTTATCAAACACTCAATTGACAGGTCACAGACACGAACGCTTGTCGTAAAAACTGCAGCACATGGAGCTGCACAACGTCCTTGTGGGAATATAAGGGGGTGTGACAAGCATGTGCTCGGCATTATAATAATTCCAAAAGATCAATAATTAATCCCTATCTACAGAAATGAGTACCGACAGAAATCGCCACACAATCTTTAAACACGCCGACACTCCACGCGCTCTTGTTCACGCGCACGCGCTACTGTTGCAAGGTCACACGGCGCTGCGAAAACATGCGACTCTGGCAAAGGGGTAAAAACAGCACGTCCTGATTTATGAATGAGGCCACCTTGTTGTCCGTGGATACTTTTAAATGTCCTCTGCTTATAAACGAAACAAGGACGCCGAGGCTCTTTAAAACGTGCAGTTTAATCATGTGTAAGTTTCCCCTCAGCGACCAAACTCACGTGAGGAGATCAATCAGGTACTAGATATGTTACATTATATCACTCACTCCGATACAAGCCAGTGGCTCTGCTTCTGTTTCAGGTCGTTTCCTTTGCTCTCAATCTGTTGCGTAGGGCCTGAAAGAGAGAAAATAGATGTGTTAATACGTCTGCCAACACCTATGAGTGGGTCGTTTTTTTAAATATACTCCGTAACAGCGTTAAAAATCAGCGATATTGCGTCGTCCGCATGCTATTCCCATTCACCATACCTGTTCTGCGTTGTGTAACAAGTTTGCTGGGACCTCTGGTTATTGTGTACATCATGTGAGAGACGGTTTCTGGAGAACCCCTGCGGCACGATAGATCCACGCGAGGTCTACGGATCGGTCAGTGCGAATGTCACGATTAAATGCACGCCAGAAAACGTCACGCGATCCCCCTTCAGGACGGAGCTCTCTTGACGCAGCCACCGTGGAAATAAGCGGTGTCGATCCCGTCTGCAAATCTGCCGGTCAGACGCTTGCAGAGAGCATATGCGAGTGGACTTAAGCGCCCTTGTGTTTACTTACAGCAGACGTAAGGTCAGTCAAGGTTAAGAGCGTTTATTACCCTAATTACGCGCCGGGCTAATTCGCAGAGCCTCCGGTGTGTGTGTGTGTGGGATGCGTCTCTCCTGGGAAACTTTCCGAGTTCTGGTTCAGGCTGGACTCTACTGTAAATTCGGACGGTCAGATCGCAACCTTCTTCCGTGACGTCACGGCACGCCCCCGCGACGTATAACTGGGGTCACCTTTCACCTACTCACCTTGTGGACACCATCAAACGGGCTGTGTGTGCACTCTAAACACGGTTTCATCATGCCGCTCAACATGCAACTGATAAACGTGTGTAATAAATAAGATAAACCGCAGACTGCGTGCATTTGCGCTGATAGGAGGCGCTTGAATGCACCACGTGGGAAGCATGCTGTTGTGTAAAATCTAAACATACTTTTTAATGCCTTCAAACATGTAACCGAATCAAGTGTACAGTAGAAACAAACAAACATCGCGCAATAAAGCAAACGGATTGCGTAAATATGCGCAGCTGTGATGCGCCTGACGCACCATGTGGGAACTGGTCAGATTTGGTACATACACATTGATAGTGCTGAACCTTGCTGTGTGTGATAAACCAAATGGTTAATCATCAGGTACTGAAGTTGCACATTTATTTATTTGTTAATATAACACGAGAAAAAAAAAAGTGAAGAGAAACGTGAGGTAATTGTTACACAACTGTTATAGATAGTACAACAGTCCTTGAAAAGCAAATATGGAGACAAAAATGGCTCTTGGTTAAGAGTTTATTTGTTTTATTTTACAATGATTGCCCAAGAAAACCGATTAACATGCCATTTTCAAGTAATCCTGAATTAGTATTTCTGTGTCCAACATAAGGTTGGCGTTTGGTAGCTGCCTGAGAACTGACCACAAGACCAAGTTTATTGCTTATATCATAAATATCTTGATTCCCTTAAGGTAGATATAATTACAGACTTGCTGTTTTAAAAGTATCCTGTTCATTATCTATTAATACCAAACAATTTAAAGAGGAAATAAACCTAATTAGCAAGAATGCATGTCATGAATGCGAAACAAGCCACACATTAGACTAAATATTGCTATAAATAATGCTCCATCTCCACACCAATCAAGTAGCAGAAAAGAAAAATGAGGATTATTCAATTAATTAACTTCGTTCTTTGATTGGCATTAAAAAGGAAACCGTATTTAAGAAAAAAAGGGCGATTATATCTAAATAGTTATAAATTGGCTCACCTGAGTGGGTGTGTACAGTACATTCGAACACTGATATTTACATCTCCTGTATTGTACATTTTACACAATGAAAGCACTTGGTTACCCTGTCAATTCAAGTCTCTACAGCATGCTAACTAAACAAACCTAAACAATTCAATACAGATATATACTTCTATCTTTTGAGTGAAGCAAGTTTAGTCATTGAATTATAGAAGGCTTAAACTAACATTGCACCATGTGGGGTGTTTCAGTAGTGAGGTTCACAGTCCTCCACTAGGCTGTCAGTGATGTAGTTGATCTTCAGTATTTGCTGGTAGTACTGCTTCTCCACAGCCGTATTCACCGTCCAGCCCACCACCTCTACCCCTCGGGCTGCCCAGTACTGCACATAGTCCCTGAGGGAGAAAAAAAAGAGTAAATTAAACAGTTAACATCAGATGGATTAATGAGCTCTCCCACACTGTAGATGGCGCTGAGGATTAGTTATAAACTACATGTTCCTACACAGAAGTTTAGTCAGGTTTACTTCTACAGTTGCTAGACCTGTCACGATATCTAAATATTTTTTGTTGTAAGATATTTTGCACCAAAATATATTGCGATAAATGATTTTATTGTCATTTTAAGGCCATTTTTTGCCACTCAATATATAATCCCAGAATAACAATATAATATCACTATGCAAGTACACTCTTCCAAAGAACACATTTTATTCTTAAGAATATTTAATTTAATTATAGTCATTTTAACAATTTAATAACTAGGCATTTGAATCAGAATGTGAAAACGTAAATCCTAAATAAATAATAATGTTAAAAAAAAAAGGTGCAAGGTGAAAAGTAACACAGGCTGCGATACCTGCTACCCACATGAAAATATACCATAGTCATTTATAGTAAATACTAGTGTTTTTCAACCATACTGACAATAGAGATAGAGGTGTTGCACAATCAGCTAAAATGTTGCTAGAATTGGTTTTTATGTATGGGCGATATATATTGTCTCACCAAAAATGATTGAGGTCATGTCCATGTGTTGTGCGATAAATCAATATATCCATTATTGTGACAGGCCTAACAGTTGCATCCCAAAAAACACACTATACTCCATCTATGCACTTCTACACTCAACTGGATAGTGTATGAGTTAAGTTTCATCCCAGATGGAAAAAATGTTTCACTAATTGGAAATGTAAACCATTTACTTTTTATATTTTAGAATTTTGTATGTGAATGCACTTCTTGCAAAATTATGTAGAAATGCATAAGCAATTTCCAACGCACCTCATGGTTTTTGGCTTTTTTCCCCCCTCTGTATATCTAAAAAGTGATACAGGAGTGATGTGTAAAACCAAAAACAAGTTTGTATTTTAGCTTTTCTGGATACATCATTGTTTTTTAGTGAGTTTGTGGTTCAATTCCTTAAATACTGTCTATGCATTTTTACAGAATGTAATTTTTTTTATTCTTTAATAAGAAGCTCTAGCATCAAATAAAATAACCATACAAAAAAAATAGATTTAGGGTGACCAGACATCATGAAAAATCATGTTTTGTCCTGTATTTCACTTTTCCATTTCATTCTTCATTGCTGATCACCGGTAGTAGCCAAGGTTGGGCAAAACTCCTAGTGCAAATTTTTCATTTATACTCCAAACATTGACCAGCTTCTTCATTCATTCATTTATTCATTTTCTTTTCGGCTTAGTCCCTTTATTAATCTGGGGTCGCCACAGCGAAATGAAGCGCCAACTTATCCAGCATATGTTTTACGCAGCGGATGCCCTTCCAGCTGCAACCCATCACTGGGAAACATCCATACACACTCATTCACACACATACACTACGGACAATTTAGCTTACCCAATTCACCTATAGCGCATGTCTTTGGACTTGTGACGGCTTCAGCAACAATATTCGTAACCACGACCCTCTTACCATTAGTTTGCTACAAGGAAATTATGAGCAAACCGAAAGCCCTGCCCCCTACTCAATATTCCATTTCAGTCAGAAGTACATCAACATACTGAAATCAAAGAATCAGCAACTTCCGGTTCACACGGACTTTAAGACTAACAATGTGTGCTAGCAAAATAAACATTTTGATTTCATGCAGACTTTGTGGCATGACTGTTTATTTACTTCAGGGATGTCACTTTCCAAAACTCATTAATTCAACTGACTTCCTAACCCCAAGTATGAACAAAAATGTGATTTCTGACAGCACAAACAACCCCTAAAGTTCCACTAGCAGTCTTTAATAATGGACTGTGAGAATAGCATTGTTGCAGTTTATGTAGCAGTGGTCATTTCAGCAGTTAATGATATATATAGTCATCGCTTTTCTGTGACAGACAATTTATTTAATGCACAGTTTATTTTAGGATTTGTGGTAGGAGTGTTAAAGATCTTACAGTAATGTAATTTACATAATGACATGGCTTGACAATTATAATGTTAATGATACGGTGACTCACGGCGAGATGAAGTTCTTCTGCACCAGGAAGGCAGAGACTCCACACAGGTTCCACAGCAGGTGATGATGAGCCCAGTCCAGGAGCACGTCCAACATCTGCATCCAGTGCTGTTTCCACGCGGGAGAGAAGCGCGGCGTCCCGTCGCCAAAACGGCTGAGACTCCACGGCCGATGAGTCAGTGCGGTCAACACATTCGGATCCGCCTGCCGCATCTGGAGAAGAGGTGAGCAGATAATTTTCATATTATCTGTATGATTGTTTTTAAAAAAAGGCATTGCTGGTTCAGATTATATGATATTAACCTCATATTAGTCTGTCTTATTTGATGCAGAGCAGTGGTCATCTCAATTACAGTTATTGTGCCTGCTCTGCATAGAGTTTTGCATGTCTCTCTTATTTAACACACTGATTAACATAACCAGCTCATTAGAAAAAGGGTTGACGCATGAAAGTGTTCCTACACAGTGTTCCCAACTTTCTGACCACAGGAAATCTTTACTTTACTATGGAGAGTTCATTCATGGATTTATACGATTCACATGAACGCTACTGCATGCAGCATCTTCACACAAAGTTGACACGAACTAAAGAAGTGTGACATAATATAGCCCCTGTAAATAAACACAATTTTAATTCACATATCGTTCACAAAAATGCCATTCTAATGAATCATTTAGACTCCCATTTCAGCTGGAATCATGGCAGAATATGCTGTGGAGTTCACTTCGCAGGGCACTTATGCTCAAATTAGATCAAACGTCTGAAGTGAAAATAGAAACATAAAATGTGTTGAGAAAAATTGACATAGGGTGTTGTGAACATCTGAGTTGCCTGACAATGCACTGACAGAAAGACAGACTTGGTGATTGACTTAATTTTGGTGCATATTAGAGATGCACCAAAATTAAAACTCTAGGCCAAATCCGAAAATTCTGGATGCACCAAAAATGATTTGTAATAATTATTCAGTAATTATTTTACTAAATAAAGTAATTTTGTAAGACTTTTTTAATTTAACTCAACTTAAATTCTACGGATATTAAAAAACACAAGCCAATAAATAACTACAGTAAAAGTTGACTGACCGTGAACTAGGCGAGAGGTGTCATTTTACCAGTGTTGCCTTGACAGCAGAGTATTGCATGCAGCAAGAACAAGCATGCTACATAGAAATGTCCTGTCGGTGCATTATTTAAGCTGACTTTGCTTTTCAGGTGAGCTTGTGTGGTTCATGCATAGATCTATATGTGTACATGAGCAGAATATCCAGAGTGGAAAATTGAGCTATTTTGGATATTGCCTTAATGTGAGCAATTTAGTCGACAGTGCACTCTGCTGGTCTTGGCTTAGGTCTGCACAGCAACCACACTTGCATGGCACAAGTCATTAAAATGAATGGGTTTCATAGCACAGGACTTTCCACATCTGGCATGAAAGCAGCTTCACACTGCAGTGACTACAGCTGGAGGTAGAGTGAAACCAGTGCGCTGAACATTTCTGGGCAGTGTGGCGTGGCAGATCCTTTTTTCTCAGCATATATTTTGAGCAGTTTATTTATTTCACCTGCAAAATTGGAAAATGCCACTTTCAGATGATTTGTTGAAGTTGACATTTTTTGGTTCTATCACTTTTTTAAAGGACAAGCAATGATCGTTTGGGAAGCACACGCATTCTGACATATTCCACAAATCTATGAATCCAAATCACACAATTCACCACACTGAAATATTGTGTAGTCTGAACCCAGCATGACAAGAAATTAATATGTTTAACCCTATAGAAACATAAATGTTTTACCCTATAGATGACTTTGGGCTCAAATGAGCAGACGATGCTTGTGTTGTAGAGCACTGGATACTTTCGAAATAACTCTTTTAAAGCTGCAGCTGCCTATAAAAGATAACAGATGAAATGCATGACTGGATTATCATTCTGGTCTGCTGATGCAAGAATCTTAAATCAATAGGCTTTCATTAGTAAAGATATCTGTGGATGAAAAGAAATAACTCATGCAGAGCAAAGATAGTTGTGACAGTACTTCATCTGGATGACCTTTGACATCAAAATAGATGGTCAACTGGTGCTTAATGCATTCCTCTACCGCCTCCTGCAGCGTCGGGACCTTCTCGCCTCGGAAACGGTCACTATTAGACAACAAACACAAACATACCACCTGCTGCTTTAACCTGGTCATGCTCAATTTATGAAACCAGAAACAAGACTGCCTTCAGTTCTGACCTGAATCTGTGTTTGGCGGCTGCGTCGAGTTTGCGCAGTTCAGAGAAGAGCAGCTTGTTCAGTGGTCCTGAGCCGTTTGTGGTCCGTTCCACGGTATCGTCATGCATCAGTATGGGAACCCCATCAGCTGAGAACTCCAGGTCCAGCTCCACACCCGTGGCTCCATTCTCACTCGCCTTTTATTTAGATACGAGCGTTATTATGAGAGGAAGAGTGCTAGGTGTGAAGTACTGTGTCATGAAACCATGGTTAACCCAATGCTTTCGTAACGCTTAATACGAGAAGTGTTCTTTTGAGGTTTAAGAGCATGTGATGGCTCATGCATTACGTACTCTAAAAATTTCAACGAAAGCAGACATTTATTATACATTAAAGGCACAGTTAAAGAATAAACAAATACCTCAGAATCACATTCAATTCGTGAATAATTGATTCATCTGATTGGCTTAGGTGACCATTCACAGAGAAATGTATTTTTAAGTTGAGTAAACAATGGAGAACTGTATGACACAATGGAGTCTGTATGAAATTAAAAAGTTATTTCAATTTTATTGTTCACCTTACAACTTTCTGTTTCTCGAGTTTAGCTCTGACTTCTTGCCCCCAGAATTTTGACTCGATTTCAGGCAACTTTTATAAGCTTATATGTATTCTTGCAACTCTGAGTTTACACCTTTGCAGTTTTTCCCCCCTTTATTTCTGTGGCAGGAACTGGCTTTTAGGTAAACTATATCTAAAACAAATTTTTCCAATTTGGACTAAACACACTGGACACATACAGAAATAAACAGAAATAATATCTCTACACCTCTGCCATTCATGTGATACTTTTCTTTTGTTTGGCATTTAAAAATGGCATACACTGCCTTTAAATCCATTACACGCATTAATATTAAACAGAAACACCACACTGATGTGCTCACCGCTCTTATAGCAGCTATAGTGTTCTCCGGGGCGTCGTGTCCTCCACCGCGGTGCGCGACCGCCGACACGCCGCCCGAATGCACTCTAGAGCCGGGCCGCAGCACCTGTCTGGCCCGGCTGGAAGGCACCTGAGGGAACCGGAACATCACCAGAAACAGGTAGAGAGAGGCCGCGAGCACCGTGGGCCACACAGCGCTCCTGGTTCCCACCAGAACCACGACGAATACGGTAGAAAACAGTACGAGTCCATCTCCCAACTGAAGCATGGTGAGAAAATGTTCCTACAAACCCAAAACAAGCGCTATTTCTGCACCAAATCAATCAACATGTAGGACCAGCGCTGCCCTCGACGCTGTCAGATGAAATCCGCATTGCGAGTGTCCTCAAACTGTTGTGTTCAGTCTTGGGTTATTCATTGCCACACGTTTGTCTGTCAAAATACCGCTTGCATGAATAAACTGTCATTAAAGTGTATTAATGACATAACGAACACATTGCGAAATTGCTCCCGTGACCCGATTGATTTGCTGACTTAATCACAATTGAGTGTTAATTAACACCCTAAAGCATTAATAGTGAGTGTCTTATGCTAATAACTTGCTTTGTCTGTTTGAGGAACAATTAAAGCACAATATCTGAAATAATTTAACTATCTGACGCGATGCTTTGACGGACACTTTCTGCAATATAACAAAAATTAAAGTCCTGGAACTTCATGAAGGACTTTTGGTTAAAAGAACTTGCAGATTTTTTGAAATAAGGTAAAAACAAAAAAGACAATCATTATTTCCTATATTATTTGTTATAAATTATTTTAATTTGGCGTGTTAATTTATATAAGTTTTAGAGTCATTACGGAAAGACTTTTATTTTGGAGTATGTCTCGCTTTCTATCAAGTCCAGCTTCACAGCACTTAGTTGTGCTCAAAACCACACAACTTATCATATTACAATTAAAAAATATATTTAAAAATTAATTTATCGGTATATTTTCGTTGTCTGTCTTGAACAAATTACTTTAAACATGGATGCTACCCCTGACACTTTTAATGGTAATGAAACAAACAATTGCTTGCAAAAGATTTTGGCTGATGCTGAAAGTTTCGCCAAAATTGGAAATAACGTGTCGAACAATAATATATAAATGCTTATTAATTGCTTTTAATTTCACTTTTAATTAAATATTAATCAAAACGATGAATGTTGACAAGTTCTTTTATTGCTATAACAATTTACGGACTTTTAATTTGAAACGACACTGAAAATCCCTCATGTCCAACTTCACAGAAGAAGTGCGCGATGCACTGAACTTGTGTGGAGGTGGTGAGTTCATTCAAAACTGCTCTAACAATTAATAATAATACTCGTTATTCAATTATGTTGACGTATTTTCCATAATTATCGCATATAAGAAGCTGGAACGCATAATCTGAGCCAACATAACAACTGCCGTTGTCAAGCAGTGATTTCTATCAACAGAATAAACATGGTAAGTCAATAATCATGTGGGTTACATTATCAAAATTATTTTTGTTGTTGTTGTTTAAATAATTACCAGTAATAACTACTGTTGTGATGCTTACTGTCTCCTCAGATGATAATGTCAGCAAGATTAATCCACCTTTCCCGTAATTGCCCTCATTATGGCTTTCGGTGTCATCCTTCAGGACTCATTTCAGGTGCTCGCATGCAATACAGCAACAACAACCTGGCACACATGGGTAAACAGATGCCCATCACATCCACACACGCCACGCAGATTCAACCGGCCTCATTCTCCTCTGACCTTGCTTCTAGAAAATACAATCTAATCTATGCATTTCCACCAATCAGGGGCTTGCGGGCTCTTTCAAGACTCAAACTCTTACAGACGGGCATCACTGTTGTCTTGCTGCCCACTGTGTATTACCTCCACCTGCAGGGCCAGGCCTCAGTATTGCTCTTAAATCGCTCCATAGGCATCGCTGTGTTTGCTGGCATCATGCTGTACTCCATAAGCCACTTTGTCAGAAGAGTGGTTGGCATGATGTATCTGGATTCAACACAGACCGTCCTTAAGGTGTCGCATCTTAGCTTTTGGGGTCACAGAAGGGATATGTATGTGCCCGTGTCGGATATTGTGACTCTGGGAGATTCACGAGACTCCAGAGGAGAAGTGATTCTTCGGTTAAAGCGCTACAGCACTTCTAATGCCATGTACTTTTCTACCAGACTGGGGCGAGTGGTGGATAGACATGCATTTGGGAAGGTTTTTGGGAGTTTGTCATGAATTTGTGCAGTTTTTTACGTCATGTCATATGAAACTGGACTTTTTTCCTCCCGATATATAAGTGAGAAATTAAAGATTTTATGGTGAAGTATATGCAGGGTTTGTTTTATGCAATTTATTAAAATGAAAATTATGAAAGATTGCTGCAGGGATGACACATTGTAGACTTTTTATAGGATAACCTAACATTGTTGGTAAAAAGTCAGTGTTCCCACCCATGAAACACTGAAATGATAGAAATGACCAAATATCCTGGAAATAATCATTCTTGTACCAGATTTTTTAGGTCCCAAAATGCATTGTGTGTGTGTGTGTGTGTGTGTGTGTGTGTGTATATATATATATATATATACATACAATATCTTATAAATAACAGTATTAGTTCTCCCCTCTGATTCATGTTTTTTTTCTTTTTCACTATTGCTAAACTATAGCAGATTTTAAATCTAAAATGATGTATATGTTTGAAATAAATATTTAAAATTCATCACTAGGAAATTTATTCTGATACTTATTTAAGCTAAATTAATCAATAATTATTGGAACAATATATTTAGGTTTAAAGGAATAGTTTGCCCAAAAATGAAAATTAACTTACTCCAATCCTTTACTAGTTTCTAACACAAAAGATATTTTGAAGAATGTTGGAAACCTGTTGGATTGACTTCCATAATAAGGAAAACAAATAATATGGTAAATGGTTATCGGTTTCCAACATCTTTTTTAAATACCTTCTTTTGTGTTCAACAGAAAAAAGAAACTCAACAGGTTTATGACAAGTGAAGGATGGGTATACGTAGACACATTTTCAGTTTTGTGTGAACTATCCCTTTAGTGTCATTTAAAAACTCTACTCCATTCTACATTAAATACTTCAGGAATACACAGCCACAGGAATCTGCATGGACAGAATATTTTAATCATTCACTGCACCACAGTGATATATATAACACATTTTCTATGTATTACAATGTGCAAAACCAACCACAATAGGTTAACGATACAGACTTGCATTAAGCAGATCAAGCAGCTCCATTGTCATCTTGCATGCCCTTAAAAGTGTGCTTGCACTCTTGACTGAGTGTGAAAACAGGATAAAGAACGTCACATTCCCTCAATAAGGCTAAAACTTGCATTATATTTTATACAAATAGACTGCAGGTTTTGTCTAAATATTTAAATGGTTATAGAATCAGCAGCAACCTTGTTACAACATGAAGAATTCATATTTTCTGATTGATGTAAAGGTGATCACATTAGGTACCAGGCAGCCAATCCGGCGATAGCAGCGACCCATGTGGCCAGAATCACCTGTACTGTTGATTGTCGAAGCAGTGTCTTGGCAAAATTACATGCGTAGGTTGTGTTTCCACTCATCGCTGGGCAGGAAATAAAAGAAACGGTGAAAACAAACAAAATATAGAAATATATATTCAGAAATATCCAAACATTGAGATCAAAACTGAAAATTGGTTAGCGACCTAAAATTTCCTAAGGGCCGGGTCATGGGGGCAGCAGTCTCAGGAGAAAACCCAAGACTTCCCTCTCCCCAGACACTTCCTCCAGCTACCTGGGGGGGCGGGAACCAGAGGCATTCCCAGGCCAACCAAGAAACATAGTCCCTCCAGCGTATCCTGGGTCTTTCCCGAGGCCTCCTCCCGGTGGGACATGCCTGGAACACCTCCCTATGTAGGCATCCAGGAGGCATCCGAAACAGATGCCCGAGCCACCTCAGCTGACTTCTCTCGATGTGGAGGAGCAGCAGCTCTACTCCAAGCTTTTCCCAGAAAATTCAATCTACTATTTAGTCCTATTTGATGTTCCCTTAGCATAAGTTAAAAGTGCAGATTTCATGAATTGCATATATCCTGAAGAAAAGTATAAACCAGTTATTGGCATTAATCGGACAGTTCACCAAAAAATGGAAATTTCCTCACCATTTATGTTTTTTTTTTAACATTGAACACAAAACAAGATAAGCTATTGACCTTATTCTTCAAGTACAAGTGGGCGCAACCATTGGAATCTTTTTGGCTCGAGACTTCCGGTCTCATTCATTTTCAAACAGATGTTAAAAACAGCTTGTTATGCTGCTTGATGTTGCAAACTGATATTTTCTAATTGTGTTATTCTACTTTTTATGTATAGTCATGAACACACTTGTTTGTAAGGCAGTTTTCTGCCATTTATTATATAAGTTTATTACTTCCACGTTGCAGAATAAGGTCAATAGAATGTTGGAAACTGGTAACCATTCTACCACATCCACAGAAGGAACTAAAAATACTATGCAAGTCAATGGCCACCAGTTTCCGACATTCTTAAGTATATCTTCCTTTGTGCTCAACACAAAAAAGGTCACTCATACAGGTATGTGACAAGTGGAGAATGAGTAAATGATGACAGATTTTTCATTTTTCAGGGAACTTTCCTTTTCATCTGACATTTGGATTTTTCTTTGACTTTGCAAGAAGGTGAGCTGATCTAAAGTGTCTGAAACCAATGTTCTCAAGTTTTGATCTCCAATATATATATATTTTTTCTAACAACGTGCTTACCCATTTTGGTAGCATAGTATGGACATTTACTAACATCTCCACCCATATCTCCATGTGCATGGGGACCAATGTCCTGCACTTCCTCTTCTATGCCTTTCCCGATCTCCTGCAACTCTGTGAATACCTAACAGAAAACAAAACAATGTAAAATAATCATCTGATTATCTCAACCAGTAAATAGAAAGCATATCCTCTTACATCCAAGTTAAATTTAAAAGCCAGGTTGGCTTCATCTAGCAGCCTGTCTTTGGTCTTTACATCCACTTCCAGTTCGTTTATCCGGCTGCGGTACAGCCTCTTGAAGGCCGTGGGGTTGTGGATGCCCTCAAAATGGTAGAAGTTCAAGCCCTCACCGGTAGGGGGCAGTTTCAGGGCCCGCTGAGCCACTTTCTTTAAAATCTGTCCTCCTGACAGGTCACCCATGTAACGGGTCCAAGCGTGTGCCACCAAAAGAACCGGGTCATCGCGACCCACCTCATGTATGCGGTCTACATAGGGCTGTGTGGCAGCAGAGCAGGAGATCTGGCTCTCCCAGTCTTCACCATAGAGATACGCCAGGTCTTTGGCCAAGGCCTCTCGCCGGTGAAGCTCAGAGGGGAAATATAGAGGGGCAAACACGGCGTGGTCCTTAACCTTCTCAATCTCCTCCTCAATGGCAGAATAAACGTAATACAGGGCAGTGGTGCCAAGCTGGGGTTGACAAGATGACAAAACAGCACAAGTATGGAGGTCAGAACATTGTGGACTCTTGGAGGGTAAAAAGGAATTCATCTAAATAGTAAATTATAAATAGTTCCTACTAACATACTCACCTTAAAAAGTTCCCGTTTAATTCGGCCCCTCAGGAAGTCTTTGACAAATGGTGAATTCTCAGCTTTGTCGTGAGACTCTTTGGTTCCAGCTGCCAAAACTTCTGACAGGTCATTAGGACTAAAAACAGGAGAATTATAAAGATAATACCACCACTACTGCTGTCATGAAAGTAGCAACACATAATAGCTGAAGTATGACTCTTAAAGGCACAATATGTAAACCACATATTTTGCTGAATTATGTACTTGCATTATGGCTTATGTTTTGAAGGATGTTCAAATACAGAGAAATAAGTAATTTTCAATATTGACATGGACTGTCCTATCTGTCTGTAATGGTAATGATGTCCATCTTTTATTCTCTCAATACCATGCACTTGTCAGCATAAGAGCCATTTTGTTTTTGCAGTCTTCAGTAGTTTGTTGTTGCTGTTTTTGTTCCGTCTTCTTTCTTTTTTTTTTCTTTTTCCTGTGACACCTTGTTGATTAAGTATTTAAGTTTTTACCCATAGGAATTTACTATTCTGATGGCACAATGTGCATTGAGCACTGTACGTACGTATACCCCAGCATGTGCATAAAAACCCAATTACACTTAGGCTTTAAATGGCATTGCCCAATAATCAAACTAATGGGCATATTTGTGAACAATGATAAATATATTAGATGCAGCCAAAAGCATCTCCTGATTAGGGGGTTACTAAGACAAAGTGAGTAGTATATTCGGTAGCTCATGTGGTCTCAACATGGTTTCCACCTCAATGGGTTTTCATAATGTGTTCACAAACAGATATTCAGATTTTCCTTGAATCATAGCCAATATATGGCACTGTAGAGTATATAAGATATGTAGGTACATGTTTCTTAGCAGGTTTGTTTGTGTTTGGAGTGACTTGGATATCTGGTAGTGTGGTATCCTTAGTGTATGTTGCTGTTTTGTTTTATTTGCATAATTGTACTTGTGTAACGTAGAATTGATGAGCGAAATTTTGTCATTAACTTTTTGTATGTGAGGAAACGCATTAAGGTAAAGTCGGTTTTATATTCGCACATTCGTTCAGTGACAACTTGTGACACGCTCCCTATATTGTTTACCATGGTACTTTAAATATTCGGTATGAAATCACATGCAAGTATGACTTCTAAACAACATTAGCACAATATATTTGACAGTGAACAATGCTGTACTTTGATAGTCATTGGCTAATATGATTTCCCTATGTAGAATTTGCAAAGAATACTTTTCTGAAATTATATTATTAAGGAGAAAGGCTGAAGGTGCGAATATAAAACCAACTTTACCACAATAAGAAACGCACGCATAAAACATGTACTGGTAAACATGGCAAGCCTGTCAAGTTTCTACTAGATCTGTATGGATGTTTCTTAAGATTAATTTCTTAATAAAGCTGTAATTACCTCAGGATATCATCATCGCTGTCAGTGAGGATGTTGTCTCCTCCATTAGACACTGCTGAATCTGCAGCCATCATCGACTTCTGTGTGTTATTGCTGTCGGGCACTTCTCTGCTTGACGAATTAAGCAAATAGCTGGATAAAAGGCACAACAACTGTCAATAATTCAATAACGACAGTGCTTGTTTTCATTGCGTAACTCATATCCATTGTGTCATGAGCGCACATAAACAAACACTCCGGTGACATTGACTTGTGTGAGAGCCGTACATTTAAAAACCGTAATGACATTTAATACAGTGATTCAAATGCAGATAGTGCAAGGTTATGTTTTTCACCTATAGAAAGCAGAATCGTTTATATTACCTGATTGTGCAGTGTTTACGGTAAGCAATCTGCTGCAGCTCACATCACGTTGTATAATGTTTACAGAACAGAACTAGTCCAGCCTCTAAACAGGAAGTAGAATGACGCGCTACTGTCGCAAACGTCGTCACCGCTAAAACATTGTATCTATGTTCAATTTTTGTGGTGTTTTTGTATCATTTATTTGAATTATGTTTATATTGTGCATTCCTGGGTTTGTTTGTTTGTTTATTTATTATTTCCCCTAATTTATTTATGTATTTATTTAGTTTTCTATGTGTTTTTTACTTATCTATACATGTTAATCTCTCTGAATGTAATTTATATGCTTGGCATTTCGGCAACTGTTAATAAATAATAATAATAATAATAATAATAATAATAATAATAATAATAATAATGATTAAAAAACTAATGACTTCACTTCTCCATAGAGGATTCACATGCACAAAATTAATGAATGAACAAATAGTGAGTTATTGCTTAGTTTATCATTCTTTTGCAGTTAAAGCAGATATACATATAGTTACTCTGCCCAGTTGTAAATGTCTGGGGAAAAAATGCTCTAAATTACAATATTTGAATTATATAAAAATGTAACCTTTGTTTAAAATGTATTTAGATAGATTGATGGAAAATTGATAACATCAATTAATTATAGGCTAATAATAAATAAATAATTAATTAATGGTATAATATATGATATTACATAATATAAAATGCTGACTATTTTATTTGGATTTCAGCTGGTTTAAAGACGTGCGCGATTTCCACCATCACCAGTAGATGTCAGTAGAATCTAGATAATACACGTTCTCAAAACACGCAGCGGACGATAAACCGGGCCTCTAAAAACACCTGTTTGTTGATTTCCATTAGGCCTACAAATAAATAGGGACGACACACCTAAGTTTATATAAAAACTGGAACATCGTTGAGACTAAACTGATGGCTTATTTTGTTTTAGGGTGGTATAGAAAGCGCCAAAAAAGTGCTTTAGCATATTAAAGATGTCAGGCCATGTTCGTTTTGACGGTGAGTTTTACTCTGAATATCAGCACTAACATTTTCTTCAGAAAACGTTTATTTTTCTATAAGTCGTGAGGCAGAAACGATACTTTTGACCACAAATCCTTAACAAAACATAATTCGCTGTTAAAACCTCTCAGCACAGGCTGATATCGTATATGATCTTAATGTTCTCGCGTGAGGCCTGTATATTTTTATAACACGGAAGAGATTTCCACTCATACTTATCATTAGTAGGAAGCTCATATGGCAGACGCATTTAGTCTTTTATCAGCATATAGGCCTACTGCATTATTAGGGAAGTCGTGTTTTCCTCAAGCATATAGCAATCTAAAGTACTTCCCCCTATTTATAGAGAAATGTCAATGTGTTCTTAAGAATATGGGAGCAGCCTGCCATGTGTTTGATTGAGCATGTGTGACCTGCACATAAGGATACAATACCATTATTATTTATACACCTTAGATCGGACCACCAGACAAGCCACTCTATTTAAACAAAGGAACAAAGACGTTTTCCCTCCTCAAAACGTCCGAGTATTGAAAAGACCTTTGGCACTTTCTTAGCTCTTTTATGTCTTCAAGTGCTCCTGAAGCCCAATTTGACTTCTTTATTTTGTGCTCTGCATGATGACCGCCCACCTCTGTGTTTATTAGGGACGAGCTTCCTAAGATCAACAATATTGCTTTGGCCTTGACTTCACTGCTGTGCTATTTCATATTCAACCCGAGTTCCTTTGTTTATGTGCATATTTCGGACTCCGGAGTGATTATCACCGCAGGCTGAATTCCTGTACACGTAGCACAGGAGTACACTTTAAGTCGATAATAGTGCCGGTGACATCATTCTGATCAATTGTTAGTGGATGGTTGAGTCGTCCAGGCTCGAATTTGTCATCCAGATATTTTGCCCTCGCATTGTTTTGTAGCCTGAATATTTTTGGCAATGCACTTTTGAGTCCCATTTTATAAAACGGGAACCTTCCTGTCTGTTAGGATTTCCCCTTGTTTTCTCCAACGAACAGTTTAAGTAAAAGAATCAACAAGGGTGTGACAAATCTGTGGAGTATTTGCTTTCGGGAAAACAGGCCTGAGGTGACCTTTGGAAAAATGTAGTGTGCAGGTTTGGGGTTGTTTAAAATTTTAGTAGGATCTATACACGGTAAACAGGTGATTAGTCATAGCTGTGAAAAGCAATGAGGTTGTTCTGTTTTCCCGTATGTAGTTTATTTTACTTTGGTTGAGCTATGTAATGCATCTGGCGTAGTGCAGAAATTAGGTAAGTCATTGCTTAGAGTAAATTGCTTGTTAATAATCCAAGAGCCACAATGCCAGATAAACTGACATGCTCATTTATCTCAAGTTTATAACAGTGTAATTCAAGTCTATGGTCAGTCAGTGTCTTTATAAATAGGGCATTGGTGCAGTTTAACCATGATTTTGGCAATGCTGCAATATTTGGTGAATTTTTCAGAGCATGCTGATTCTGAGGCAATTATTTAGTTGGTTTAAGATTTATTCTAGACAAAGACAAGCTACAATCATATTATCTCAGTCTGTATATAGACCTTTATATATGTCTATCAGTCTATCAGTTGATGTCATTGTTCAAGTCCTTGTTAGCCCAAATATCTAATCAGCCAATCGCATGGCAGAACTTTAGAAATCAACTTTAAGGCAGGTAGACATTGTCATAACGGCGAAACAAGGTTTTAGAATGAAGAAGAAAGGGGATTTAAGTGACCTTAATGTGGAAATGCTTGCTGGTGCAAGATGGGCTGGTCTTAGTATTTCAGAAATTTCTGGTCTACTGAGATGTTCATGCACAACCATCTGTATATTTACAGAGCGGTCCAAAAAGAGGAAATATCCCAGGACTGGAAGTGCTGTGTGGTTGATGCCAAAGGAGAAACTAGCAAACGCCAATTTATACTTTTGCTTTGAGTGCATGGTCCGACATAGCTCTCCGAGAAATGCAAACCCTGACCTGGACCCTCACACGCACCTCTCAAAAACACATCACTGCAAAACCAAGCTCAAGATCTGTGATTAGTCGACTTGGTAGCTGATTGGTCAGGCTGCAGATGGTGGGACACTTTCCACCTCCTAATACCACCAATTGAGCATTATTTAAATTTCATAGTCCGCCTGAATATTGTGCATCCCTTTTTAACCACAGCACACCCATCTTGTCGTGGCTAGTTTCAACAGGATAACACACCATGTCACAAAACTCAAATAATCTCAAACTGGTTACTTGAACATGACAGAGAGTTCACTAAACTCAAATATCCTCCAGACTTAATCCGAGAGAGCATCTCTGGGATGTTCTGGAATGGGAGATTCCCATCATAGATGTGCAGCTGGCAAATCTACAGTTACTGCCAGATGCTGTCAGGTCAAAATGGACTACAATCTCTGAGGAAGGATATAAGCACTATGAATCAATGAATCAAGGCAAAGCTAAAGGGATCAAACTTGAAGTTTTATTGTCCGTTTTATAGTTTAAAAAGTTAGAAAATTAGATACTTTGTAAAACAGCCACATGATTTCATGAACCCCATCAGTCATGACTGCAGGATATGTTACGTGCCAAAACTTAGAATTAGTGGTTAGTGCGAGTCCCTAAGCATTAGCAATAGAGTATTAATGACACTTGCACCACCATAAACACCACCAAAAAGGTGATATGGCATAATATACTGTACAGAAGTACCTTTAGTGCAACATTGATTTATTTTGCACAGCAGAGTCCGAACGAGTCTCTCTGACAGTAAATCCAGCAAGTTTTTCTCCTCCAGACGTTCAAGGAAAGAGTCTTTCGGTCACCTGCACCATGAATCACATGTTGGCGGGAGCCTGCTGCGTCTCTCCGCTGGACTATAATTAGAAACATGCCTCGCGCTGCGCGGAGGAAACAGTTTGGATAACAAAGAAAGGAAAGTGTTTGCATCAGGCAGGCATGTACAGTGATTGCAGCTTGGCATTTTTTCTCGGACGTCTCTCGTTCCCTCATTATCACACACAGGTGAAGGGCAAAGAGTGGAGGTCTCGAGGGGAACACAAACCCCTGCTCCTATAGTTGACTAACGATGAATAATCCCTGACTACATAACACAAACAAGACTAGCACACCAAGACACCATTCTTGCATTGTGTAGCAGACGATTGAGAAGCCGTTAATAATGTGTACTGGACGTTTCAAGGGTTTCTAAACATTTATGTTGGCTTGACTGTGTGCTTTACTTAAATATACAAGGCCTGTAATCACAGGTGGGACATGGAAATGGTTCTTAGATAGGATTTTACACTTTCCCTCAAGATACAGAGATTGCATTGTGACACGCATGCAAGCCCACGAAGGACTCTCAAGGGTGGATCGGGTTATGAACTGGGTAAAAAACGGCTCCTGTTGACAGGTTTTACACACAGGCTTTTCCCTGAGCCCTGCTGAACACCAGATGCACTGTACAGACATATATCATTCATGAGTAACAGAATATCCCGCAGAACAAAATGTCATGGACACCTGCAAACACTGATGTTTGTGTCTACAGTTGTTCTGGTCTGTCGATGCTGAATGGTTGTCAAAGTAACAAAGGATAGAGAGGTTATAAATTTGTACCTAGTTTGTCTTGTACTGTAAAATTTTTACTTGTTCCATATGCTGGAACTATAAGAGCCAGTTTTTACACAAAGCAAGTTACATTTTCAGAGTCTGTTCATTTATCAATCCATCATTCTGTGGTTCATTCAGTGGGGGTGACAAACTCTATCCTGCCTGGTCTGAGCCAAAAGATGTCATGCAAATTCTTAATGACACTTATGGGAGAAATGTGTTTCAATACACAGTTGGTTGCACCAATCAGAATACCTATGATATAAAATGTTTTGTTGATGCCAAAGGATAATGGCTAGACTGGTTCAGCTGATAGAAAGACTACAGTAACCAATAACCACTCATTTAACACACCTGATTTAGATAACCAGTTTGTTAGAAGAGCAGTCCATGAAGGAGCTGTTTTCTGATTGACATGTTCCCTACACAGTGTTCACTGCTCACTACACCTTGGCCCCTTCACTCGCTGAAGTTTACTTCTTTTAAAAGCAAAGATTTGTACTACACTGCATCGTCTTCTGATTAAACTTATTACATAAGTGATATTTAACTGGAATCATGAAATTTGCACAAGATCTCGTCAGATCTTGCGCACTTTAATATCTTTTGAATTGAACATGCTTCTTTTAAGTGGAATCATGGCTGATTATCTTGTGATGTCCACTTCAAAGGTCCAATTGAACAAATCTCTGAAGTGGTAACAGAAACATACAAAATGATCCCGGCGTCGTGAGGACCAGGATTGAGAACTGCAGACATAGACAGGCATGTGGTCCAGAAACCCTTGTTTAGGTCATTCATGTTGTTGTGAATTTGACACAAGATACTTAAACATTGCTGAACACCACAGACTCTTCTTGTGAAAGTGGTCTCTTTAGTTAGAGCAATGCACCTGCCACTTGCACACAATGTTCAGGAATAGTTTGAAGAATGGTTAAAAGTTTAAGGCAGGGGTTCTCAACTCTGGGCTTTGAAGTCCACTTTCCTGCAGAGTTTAGCTCCAACTCTGATTAAACTCACTGTCCTGTAGCTTTCTAGTATTCATGAAGACATTGATTACCTAGTTCAGACTGGAGCTTAACTCTGCAGGAAAGTGGATCTTAAGGACCACAGTTGGTTTAAGGTGTTCCCCTGGCCTCCAAATTCAAGTTTACAAGTTCAATGCTTGGTGGCTCCACCTCACAACCTACAGAACTTGAAGGATCTGCCAGATACCACACTTTCAGGAATCTTCTTGAGTCCATGACTTTGTGGGTTGGCACTAGGTTTGGCAGCAAAGTGATAATCAACAGCATAATCATAATCAATTTCTTAGAGACACAATGTTCTGGCGCTTCTGCAAGATATTCTTTTCAAAGCTGTTTCATTGTTTTACATGTATTGTTAGGGCCTTAAGTCATAACAAATGGGGCTGTTAGAAGATAACAAGTCAGTGTTTTTTCCAGTAATAGTGCTCTATACACTGATATTTTTACTAACTGAGCAAAGCTAGACATCCCCATACAATAGAGAATAGATCGTTTTCATTTGGAGTTATTGTGTAGCATGCCAAATGTCTGTTAAATTGATTTTTGGAGTTCATATAGTCTCCTGTTAGAATTTGTTTTGTTACATTTTCACTTGGGAGTCATCTTTTAGGAATCCAAACCCACTTTTTTGAGAATCCTCAGCAGTTTCCCCCCCTCCTTTTTTCTCCTATATTTCTCTTATTTTTCAGGGAAGAGTGATCTTACAGATTGAAGCATTGCCCTATTTGGACTGGTTTAAATATATTTCATATACTTGCTCTAAATTTAATTCACCCTTATATGGTGAATTAAGATATATAGAAACATCCAGAAGATAAAGATATGTTATGGGAACTCAGTTATAAATGTGAATACATGTACAGAAAAATATATATATACTGATACTTGCAATTTATCACTGGCTGATTCCTTAGTCATTATGAACCATTTCTTTTTAATTAATCTAGTAAATATACTATTTTAATTGTTGTTTCATAGAGTGTGTAAATAAAAATAGACTTTTCACTTTTTGCCCAACTGCTCCTTTAAGCTTACAAATTACCAAATGGTGACCGCAGGTTTGTTCTCAGGGCCAGATAAAGGGATCGAGTTGTATGTCTGAATAGTTCTGGCCCAGGCTTCTGTCCCAGCAGGGGTTTCGTAGTGAATACACCCATACTGGCTCAAAAATGTGCACAAACACAGACATACACATCACATTCCCTCACTTGTAATTATACATAGTTCCTGTTACCCCATTCCCTGACTCCCTCAATATTATTCTCATAAGTCTGTAATCTGAATTGAACATGCTTTATGGCGATAGGTTGATTTGTTTTGTTATGTTTGGCGGCTGATTTCAGATAGCAGGTCTCTTGGAGTAGGTGATCTGGGTTCCTTGTGCAGAAAGGGCCAGTTATAGACCATTAGAAGAACTGTATGGGACTGAGGACAAAGCCCAGGGGGATTCCTGCTACACATACCGTTAGCACAATATACAGCCGTGGAACAATTGTTTATTCATAGATGGTCTGTCTGCAGACTTTAACAAAATTACATGGATCTATTGTGTGGCCCACTGATTGTGCTGCCAGTAATATATAATTGCTGCTAAACATGGTTCTCAATAGGGCAGTAAATGTGTGTTCAGGTTTGAATGCACATATTTGTGGGCTGACTGACATTTCTTCATATATCATTTTTTATGAGTGTGCATGTAAGCATGTTTGTTCTCATGTTTTTGGCCCTTGTGTTTTTATTAACAGCCTTTGTGCTTTAATTTATATTATATCATAAAATTATAGAATTTATATTGATTCATCACAATGATAAAACTACTACTCAAATTAAGTTCAGCACATGCAGTGTTTAACCTAGAATTTTTTTCCCCATTACACATGTTGTGCCAGCCTGATCTCTTAAGGAAATGTAACTATTCTACGTATTGTCAGAAAAGTGGGTAATTTAAACGATTTCATATGATTTAATTAGTATATAAGCATATGTTTGTTTGTTTTAAAGTAGGTGTGCCCCCAAGCCCCAGCCCTAAACCCAACCATCATTGGGGGATGAGGAAATTTTACTAAAATGCACAAATGAGAATGTACAAATGTATACAGTTTAGCCACTAAATCAAAAAGTTAGAAACTGCCGTGAGATTGTGTTGGTTGTACTGAAAATATTCAATAGTTGAATGTGTTACAAACCTTCGTATATTAAATTTCTATTAGTTTTGTTTATTTTTAACTTATAAAAGTGAAATTACATTTAACACCGAATTACAAATAATGGAATGATAGGACATTACTGTAAGGGCACAAACAAATTTGCCTTGCAGATTTAGTTTAGATTTATTTTATTTTTTAATTTAGTTTGAGCTACATGTATGCATTGCTACACTTTTAATAATGCACAATGTAACTTTTTGTACATCTAATATGACTGCACGGTAAAGGAATATTTCTCCCAAAAATAACAATTAGCTATTAATTTATTCATCCTCAGGTCAACCATGGTGTTTATGAATTATACGTTATTGTATATCAGGATGTGACTCCAGATGGTCAAGATCATGTTCAGGACTGTTCGCTAAGGCTGTTAAAGGTAATTAATGTTGTAAATATTACTTGAACAGACTGATCATTTCACTTAAGATCTTTCAGGAGCCAATGGTATTCATTTTGTTTTGCCTGTATGTTTTATTTTTTTCTTGCATAGTGTTGATTTACTACCATTTCATGAATCACCACATTTTAAGGACCACAGTTTCAGCTAAAAAAACAACCTTATTTGATTCTCTATTGAAGAAAAAAAGTCAACTACATCTTGGCTTGCCTGAGGGTAAGTAAATAAACAGCAAATATTTGGGTAAACTAACCCTTTAAAAGCATAGGATATATTAAAACTTTTACATTTTATTTCTAAGTGATAGACAAATGATATGTTTGGATTGCAGGAGCAGAGAGGTATTGTCTTTTATATGATGCAGACCAGACTGAAACCAACATCACGTAAGCACCTGCACCACAACCCTACTCTGTTCTCTGCGAAATAACTTCATCCAGCATCTCTCTATCCCATATTCCCAGTGTCGCTCTCTCTCATTAGTGGACGTGTGATTCTCCTCTCATTACTACTGTGTCTGCTCCCTGTCTCTGGTACACGGTGTGTTCCTGTATTTGTGGCTCTTCCTGTCTCCTGCTGTCATTGCTCTACAGTCGCCAATGCTTCCGGCGAGTCTCGGTTGGCGGCAGTGGTCTTGTTAGGGGGTACATACACAAACCAATAGCGCACTACACACCCAATGGCTCATTGTACTGAAAACCCATGTGGATATACCTCTTTCCCAGTCTCACTGATCTGTGTGTCTCTGGGGGAAAAGAGGACTTTCCCTGGTAAACATCGAGGCAGGTAAACAGCTAAACAGTTTCTTTTTCTCAGACAGCCATTAAATACAGGCATGCATTAGTAACGTTTGAGGCCTGAAGTGGACGTGCCTTTAAGACACAGACAAGAAATGCAGATTGTTTAAAGTCTTTAAGATAAAAACCTACATGGAGAGGTTTTATTGCTTAGAGACTGCATATTCCTGGGCTTTCTTACTAGCCCAAGTCAAAATTTCTAAAGCAGTACTGCATTTTCACTTTAAAATGCATACGTTTTGTTATGTTTGAATCTGGCATCCACACTACTGCAGCATCTTCGAACTGTTGAATATTTTGAAAATGCTGAAATTTGGAAACACAGGTGATCTGTTTCATTATAGATGGACTGAAACGCAAACGTTTTTGAAAACGGTCTTCTGAGGTATTGTGAATCTTTCCCCAATTCATTAAGCCCCTCTCAAATGTCCATTATGCAACCGGTATGAAATATGACTGGTCACGTATCATTTGTTTTAGGCTGTATAGTGTTGACAAAGATTGTCTGGATGAGCAGCATTTTCATTCAAAAATACGGTTTTAAAATAAAAACGCATTAGTGTACACAACACCTAATTCTGCTAAAGTGATGAGAAGAACATCCCACGAGTCCAGACCTGGATGTAACTATGATCACTGCGTTGTACCTGTTGTTGAAGTCCCCAAATGTAGGAGGAAAGCCAAATGAAAGGACGCGTCAGTTGAATTTGTTTTAAGTCGTGTGGAAGACATGATTGAGGCAAATTTCGTCCATTTACTTTGAATGTATCTTAGTCACATCAGGAATACTTAATTCCTGATTCAATCCAGCATTAGGCTCTGTTGTTACCTGGTATTAACACGGATTTGCAGTGATCCACTCACTAGTGATCAGCTGAGATGAATTAACATTTTCATCTGCTCTTAAAGGGACGGTTCACCAAAAAAATGTTACCTTTTTAACTTTCCTTTTTTCTGTTAAACACAAAAGAAATTTTGACGAATGTTGGAAACTGGCAGCCATTGACTTCCATGGTATCTTTTTTTAACCTATGGATGTCAGTAGGTACTCACTGTAAAAATTGCAGGGTTCCACACAATCCATTCATGTTGTCTAACACAGATTGATTAAGTTAACTTAACAAATTTAAGTGGATGGAACATAAAACAACTAAGTTGTCCCAAAAAATATCAAGAATTGTGTTGTTTCAGCAGTTTGTTTAGGTAGTTTGAACAAGCAGAAAACATGTTTTTTTTTTTAGTGTACCAGTTTGCAACATTCTTCAAAATATCTTCGTTATCTTAAACCATTAAACTAGGGATGGGGTGAAATATCAATCTCATATCATGAATTTTGTCCAGGTAAATCACTATTATGCTTTTAGACTCAACATTGAATTTCCGGTATTAGAGTTTTGTCTTTATTTCTGTCATGGGGGAAGAGCTCATTTATTACAGAGAACTTTTTTTTTTTTTCCACTAATGGTAAAACCTCTGACTGATTTTTAAAAATATTTTAAAAGACAATCATTTGGCCAAGATACTTCAGGCACGAGTGAAGTTTTATTAATAGTGCTACACTTCACTAAACTTTAACATTTATAAAACCAAATAGACTGGATCTCCCAGTAACTTTGCTCAAACCCTTAACATCAGGAGCCGAACAGCCCAGATTATCTGCTGTGAGGTCTCTCGGCAGAGTTTATTTGATTTAGACCCCAGGCCTTCCTTTTATGTTGGATTTGGCGAATTAGCGCAACATTTACATCACTGACAGCGTTGACAGCATGTTAAAACTCCAAAGTATTTATCCTGGCTCACTCAAACGCTGCTAAAAAAGACAAAATGGAGTTTCTCACCGAAACGCAGATGCTCTGCAAGGAATGTGATGGGTCATATATAGGAGTATTATTCCAGTAATCATCGCTGTTTTAACTGCTGATTGTGTTTTAAGAGCCACGGCTGGGTTTTGTCTATCATGGCACTTAAAACTGTCATGAAGCCAATATTGGCTTCATATCTGGATTATTTCATGTTCTGAGCGCTAATTTTGTATCATTTTACCTGCAGTTACGATAAATGATGCGTTTAGACTCATTTGATCTTACTAAATGCTTTTGTTCGCAGTTCATTCATATAGATAACTTCACGTTTACCATCTTTCTCGTCTCGTCTCGCCCTTTTTTGACCTCTGGTTTCCTACGTTGTATTTATTCAGCTGCCGCTCGGAGACTTTGAAGCCTTTTAAACAACATCGTTCGCCATTTATTCTCAGAAAAAGCCGCAGTTTATTATGTTAACACCTACAAAGTGTTTTTAAGCTAACCCTCTCACATGTGCGGATGATGTTCGGGTGCTTTAGGGCATCTTTATAGCTCTTTAGGACAACCGTAGAGGATTTTTGGGTTTGCATAATGGCGGCCTCAAGGGCGTCTGTGATTTTGAGTGGTGGAAAGGAAAGCAGGGTCTCCGTCTGCAGAGATACAGACTCCTGAAAATAAACGTTGAAATGATTGTTAATGCAACGGTGCTTCAGGAAAGCCTGGATTATTTTAAAGGGTCACTTTAAGACTTGTTTTACATACACAAGCGGGAAATATTAGTGGTGCTTTATTACTCTTTCATTTATAAAAATAAAATATTCATGTATTATATAAAAAGGGCCAAATATTATCAGGAAAATATTTATTTGCTTATTTGTTTATTTATTGTTTTTGATCATTTAATGAATATTATTAATAAGATTATGAATAATCTCATGATTTCCCACTAGTATTTAGACATGAGGTCTCTCATTGCTTTTTGTTGTTTTATTTTGTTTTGTGTTTGTCTTGTTTTTTTTGTTCATCGCTTTGTGATTTATTTATTTATTTTGCTTAGTTTTGCTTGTTTTGTTTTATTATTTACTTTACTTTTTAATCGTTGTTTCCTTTTGTTGTATTTGTTTTGTTTTTGTTGATTTTTTATTTGCTTTGTGTTGATTTATTGTACTTTTTGTTTTGTTTCTTTGTTTTTTTTATTGCTTTTTGTTTTAGTGCATGTTTTATTCACTTTTTGTTGTTTTGTATTATTTGTTTTGTTTGTTTCTTTGTTTTGTTTGTTTTCTTTTGGTTTTGTTCTTTGTTTTTTGTTTTGTGTGCTTTTCGTTGTTTTTGGTATATGTTTAGTCTCTGTTTGTTTTATTTGCTGTTCATTGTTTAGTTTTTGGCTTTTGTTTGCTTTGGTTTCTTTTGTTTAGAGTGCCTTTTGTTTACCTTTTTGTTGGTTTGTTTTTGTTTTGTTTTGTTTGTTTATTGCTTTTTTGTTTTAGTGCATGTTCTATTTGCTTTTTGTTGTTTTGCATTATTTGTTTTGTTTGTTTTTTATATTTGTCACTTGTTTTGTTTGTTTTATTTAGTTTTTTGTTTCATTTTTGGTTTTGTGTGCTTTTCATTGTTTTTTGTTATATGTTTAGTCCCTGTTTGTTTTATTTACTGTTTGTTGTTTAGTTTGTGGCTTTTGTTTGCTATGGTTTCTTTTGTTGTTTACCTTTTTTTGTTTGTTTTGCTTTGTTTTGTTTTACTCACAGCATATCCATTGCATTACATGTCCATCACAATTAGCATTGAAATTGCCCAAGTTTATAGTAGATACAACCAAATCAAACAAGTGCATCCAACCCTGAGAGACTGACATCCAAATGTTAAAATAATAAACATTTTGCCTGGCCTTCGACAAATCAAACAGGAATCAGAGCCTCCCTTTTCGCCCACAACACAAATGCAAGCAAAATAATCCTCCTAATAATTCTGCACTGTCTAAATGCACTCCACTGTACGGCTGTAACTCGGTTCATTTTAAGGACAAGTTTATAAACTGGGAGCAGCATCGCTTTATTCGGTGTAACATACACCATCGATAATGTTTGTGCAAACTTTTATCCTGAATATGATTTTGGTCATCCATTCAATTGACCTAAGCAGATAAAGGAGCCTTTGTTGGGCCAGTGTTGTGGTAGTGGGCTGAACGGTTTGTACAGTATATAAAACATATGGACCTGTGAGGAAATTCAAATACATCCCTTTACAGTGTCAGTTTGAAACCTGAAGGTTGAAGATTTGCATGTAACAGTTTCGGTATGTTAAAGTATTTAAGAACAAATCAGTCTTTGAGAGACTTCAGTTTAGTTCTGACAGTCTAATGAGTTAATTAATTATCTGAAATTGTCTTAAGTAGTGTAATATTGTCTCTCTTTTAAAAAAGTTTTTTATTTACTTTTTCTGATTTCTGTAGAGTTTGTTGTAATTATGTAGTAAAGCTAACAATGTGTAAGCATAAAAACACAAACACAAATACTGAGAATTATGAAATAGTTGATTAGACTAATTAATTAGATTTTATCAATCAAGTTAATTTCTGTTAGCCCAGAGCTAAATAGTATTTTGTGTTTGTGCCTTATAAGTGTAAATCTAGCTAAATCTTTAGTTTTCTCTCAAAATATTTATAGTTGAAGGCTAAATTATTAGATTTAAATTTTTTTCAAATATTTCCCAAGTGACGTTTAATGGAGATTTTCAACATATTTTTAGATAATAGTTTTAATTACTAATTTCTAATATACAGTTCCTTTTGCCTTTGCCATGATGACAGTACATAATAATTTACTGGTTATTTTGTAAGATAGTATTCAGCTTATAATACAATTTAAAGGCTGAACTAGGTTAATTAGGTTAATTATGCCAATCATTGGACAACAGTGGTTTGTTCTGTAAAATATAGGACTTCTTATATAGATATTACTGTGAATACTGATAATACAATGAAAATGTCCTTACTTTGCTAAGCATTACTTCAGGAATATTTGTAAAATAACAATAATTATATATTCCTCAAGCCATTGTTATAAATACAAATGTTTAGTTGGTAATTATTCATGATATATTTTTTTTAATCACTGATATCAGAAATAAATGAAGTATATTTTAACTCAAAACACTAACAGTTTAATTACTCCTATTACATTAAGTAATAAATTAACTACTTAGTTAGATTTTTCAGCTCTGAATAACTTAATATCTTGCTACTATTTTGCTTAGTTTGCTCATGACAAAAGTTTGTCAAAATTAAATACCTTAAAAGGAAAACAGCCTTTGTGCTTGGCTTTCTTTTTTTTAAATGTTGTCTGTAGTAGATATTAGATAGGGAGCTCACTAGGTTTTGGAAACTTTTCACACCATGTCATCGCTAGTTTCTTCTCACTATTGTAAACTGAAGCTTGTTTTGGCGCGTGAACCTTAATACATCTGTTTTATCGCTGTTTTAAATTATTAAACGCAAGCCGTGCAGTATATCCTGTTGAAAACGCACTTTTACATACATATTGATTTTGTTTTGAGTGTAAATACTCTGTTCGATTTCTTTCATTTCCTCTGAACTCGCACGTTACCCCTGTTAAATTAATTTCTATATAGCTGAAACCGGCTTTTCAATACCGCCTCGCCTCTAAAGTAAACAAGTCTTTCTGTTCATAATAAAAGGACATTTCATCTCAATTAAAATAAGCCACGGGACTTACCACCAGCAGTTAATTTAATGTGACACGTCCTCTGTGAATACTTAAAACGCAGCTCACATCTGGAAAACTCATGAGTGCTCTAGGAAGAAGCACATTTACTCTATTGAACAGATGATTTAAACACATTTCTAGTTTTTAAAATGGTGCAAACAATCATGCGCTCATAAACGGATGGCTTAATTTTATGTTAAAGGTTAAATGCCTTTTGAGAGGGAATTGAAGTCGATGCAAATAGTGTACACTTTAGAGTCATTTTTTGGCCATACATGACAGGAAACTAATAAACAAAAGGCATTTCAAGTAAGCAAAATGAATCCCAAAGAGCGTCATTAAAAAGAAGAATTGATCTCCAAAAAGCTTCTCCTGAATTTGTAGTTCAAGCTCACAAAGGAAGAGGTGAAACTTGATTTGCTTCATCAAAAGCAGTTTAGGGGAGAATAAAAGAAGATATAGAAAGACAGATAAGCTATTTAAAAGTGTTTGCTTTTATCGTTTTTATTGTAAATAAACTTGGAAAGGTAATTACTCTTAACCCTGAGCTAAATCATTTTTAACAAAACCTAAAACCACCAAAACCACTCATTTCTGTTACAGTATAACAATATTTTTTATCAGTAAATCTCTAAATTGAATGAAATTGATTTTGAATACTTTGTGGTGCATTTTGGTATTTAAGAATATTAAATTATACCAGGAACATGCTATTAATATGCTAAGACATGCTAGCAACATAAAATACACTAAAAATTAAAGAAAGTGTTCAAACATGTTAAGCATAACCCTATTGTAGACAAAAATGCTTACAAAATTACACATGCTAGCAATGTAGTATAAGCAACAAACTGAAATATACCAAGACATGCAGTCAACATAGCAATATATGGAAGTAACATGCTAATTAAACATGCTAGGAACATGTCAACAGTATATTAGACCTTAGAAGCATGCTAGCTATGTGCTCAATATGCTAGCAAGGTCCTGAATCATGCTACACTCTCAAAAATAATAGTATGAGACACTTGAGTTTTTTAGGTACTACTATGTACCTTCAAGATACCAATATGGATATTTTTGTTACAATTATGTTTTACTTTTTGAAAAGGTGACAGCTTTATTTTTGATAGTGTTGGAACAAGACATTATTGCGCATGCTATTATTGTAATAATGTGCAAATTAAAAAAAATGCTTACAGTAATTATATGTAGTATTTGGTACTGTAGTATACGGTAGTATTTGGTCTGATGAGGTCTTTTTCAATTATACATGGTCTGACTTTTTATTCAAGTAAAGCATTCAGACTTTTAAATGTTTGAAACAAATCCTCATTACGCCAACTTGAAGTTTTCCACACATCATGGTCTGTCCAATTGAATATATAGTCCTTAAAAGCATGCTTTATTAATTTTTGTTGTTGTTGTAATAAATATTACTTGTTTTAAATGATTAGTTCACCCATAATTTTGGTTATTATTTACTCACTAGGGTGACACGGTGGCTCAGTGGTTAGCATTGTCACCTCACAGCAAGAAGGTCGCTGGTTCGAGTCCCGGCTGGGCCAGTTGACATTTCTTTTGTGAGGTTTGCATGTTCTCCCGGTGTTCGCGTAGGTTTTCTCCGGGTGCTCCGGTTTCCCCCACAGTCCAAAGACATGCGGGTAGGTGAATTGAATAAACTATATTGGCCGTAGTGTGTGTGTGTGTGTGTGAATGCGAGTGTGTATGGGTGTTTCCCAGTACTGGGTTGCATCTAGAAGGGCATTCGCTGCGTAAAACATATTCTGGAATAGTTGGCGGTTCATTCCACTGTGGCGGCCCCTGATAAATAAGGGACTAAGCCAAAGGAAAATGAATGAATGAATAACTCACTACTTGCTGTCTACTGAGCATGAGGGAGCTCTCAGATTTCATCTAAAATTGATCTTAATATGTGTTCAGAACATGAATAAAGGTGTCAGAGGATTGAAATGACAGGAGAGTGAGTTATTAATAACAGAATTGTCTTTTTTAAGTGACTAATGGCTTTAAGGATTTCTGTTTTTATTTCTGGTAAATAAGACGATAAAAAAATATGATGTGCTATGTACAGCAAATAATTCCGTGTCTCATTTGAACCTATGTTGTCATTTTGGACTCAATAAATGGACATTTACGCCTTTGCCAAACCATAACTCTGCCACTCATTCAGTCAAAGCTCCTGCATGGTGTTGTTCACCGCTCATGTCCCTTTCCTCTGCGTCCCATCGGGTCTCTGTGGTCTGCCTGATGGAGGGTCACACAGGGTTTTCCTAGAAGAGAAAGCATGTTTTTCCCATGTTTACAGCTTTGATGCTCAGAGGAGAATCTCAGGTCTCAAGCTAATGTCCTTTGGCGTTTTGTCTCTCTAGAGTCCAAAGTCAAGTCTTCTGACCTCCCGAGTGTAGACTGACCCTGGGCAACCGTCCTCAGCTATGTATGTGGACATTTTTGACATGCTTCAATATAAGACGTCCCATAATAGCTGTAATCTATGAGAACCACTTTGCTATACAGAGCAAATGAATGAATTGCAACTGATGTATTAACCTTCCCGAAAGAAAGATTGTTTTACTATTAGATTTTTATTGAATGACCATCTGCATTATTTTCATGTAAATAATTTGTTGCACCTTTTTCTCTTTTGAAGAAAATAGCATTGTTTATTAGCATATTTTCTACTTTAAAAAAAAAATTGTTATAGATTTCTTAAATAAAATGACACGTTAGATGTGTTATGGCATGTTTTTAATGGTTTTGTGTTGTTTAGCTTTGCTGTAGGTTTATGTTTTAGCCAATAGTTAACATGTTTTTCTAACTTATGTATTGATCTTTCTAATTTAGTTCTATATTTGATGCTATGTTAGCATATGAAGCATATGAAAAAAAATGCCTTTAACACTCTACTCGGGTATTAGCATAAATATATGTTGATTTTAGTCATTTTCATAACTAATATAGCTAAATTGTTTTGCTAAAACATTGTAACCCTAATTCTAGAAACATGCTAACAGTGTGCTAAAACATGCTACCAACATACCAACATTTTACAAAAAACATGCTATTAATGTATTAAAACATGCTAGAACCAGAAATTGTTAGGAATGCTAACAACGTTACATGAACATAACATGTTTAGCGTAATGTGTGCTAGAAACATGCTAACAGTGTACTAGGGGCATACTCTGACATGCTGACAATGTATCTACTAATGCTAGAAATATACTGCAACATGCTAAGTTTATTGTTAAACAATGTGTTCAAAGATGAATAGACACGTTAGACACATGTTAGGTGTGCTGAAATATTAGACAACAATTTCATGCTAATTATGTGCCAGGAAGTGTTGGCTATGTACTAAGACATGCTAACAGCATACTATAACTATACTGTAACATGTTAGCAGTTTTGAAATGTTACGATATTTTATTTTTAGCAATTTCTGTGACTTAAAGTCATAAAATCTCTGATGTCCTAATTTGTGTGTGGCTAATAGGTTTTGAAAATGTGTTGATATAATCCAAGAGGATCAATGATGATGCCAAGATTTCATTATTATCATAGTGTTGTTTAAAATGTCATAGTCAGCTAATACTATAAATTATGTCAAAAAATATATGTTTGCTATATTTAAAATTATTTAATAACTATAAAATGAATGATTGCGTTCTGGCATAAAATATGTCCCATATTTAACTGAAGCTTTGTGAGATTTTCAGGCAATCTTGTCATCTACTTAATTCATCAACATAATTTAGTGTAGCTTGATATGACTTTGTATGGTGCTTTCTTTGTTTTGGGAGTGCCAGGGCTGCCCGGTGGGTCGTTGACTCTGATGTGACTGGTCAGAGTTGAGGATAAATGGCCAGAGGTCAGACCTTTCTGTCTCAATCCTCTGTTTATGGTCCCAGGATGGTGATGAAACTATGCCAAGCGATTCTGCAAACACAGAGACCAGTTCAGTCACATCACTCCCACAGAAGCCATTAACATTAGCCACGACTCTCTGTACTCCGCCTTTACCCTGCTGAAAAAAACTGACCAGATGACCTGGTTTTGGGGGTTCAAGATGGCCATCAACACATTAGCTGGGTCATTAACTTGTTGCTGTTGTTAGCCATCAGTTGGTTCAAGCTGGTCACTAACTCATTAGCTAGTCCAAACGGGTTGTTAGCTAGTTGTAAATATTAGTAAATTGGTTAGTTTTTGTAACCAATTTACCTGTTTAGTTCAGCTGAGGTCACACTGCATTTTTCGCTCCATAGACTTCCATTTATATGCATGCAAATGCGTCAGACCGGAAACGAGTTTTGCATGTTGTTGCGTTGCAAAAGTCAAGCTTGGTGAACTCTGACCTGCGAAAATACATCACGTGATTGCATGAGACCAATAGAAGATCAAAACATAGCCTCTCTGTACACAAATGTTAAATATTTTTCAACATCTAATCATCTTGTTTAATCCTGCCTCTTTTCGCAGCACCGTACGATAGAATTTCGCATGCTCAAACTCTAGTGTGACTGTGGCTTTCAAGTTGGCTATTTACTGATTAGCTTGTTCAAGCTAGTCATTAGCTCATTTGTTCAAGCTGATTGACCATGTATGTCTTCCTTAGGATGGCCATTCACTAGTCCAAACTCTTCTATAGATTATAAACTATAGTTTAAGCTGGTCATTACCTTATTAGCTAGTTTTTAACTCATTGACTAATTCACTATTAGTCGTTAGCTGTTTCAAGCTGGTAATTTACGTATTAGCTAATTCAAGAGGGTTGCTAGCTCAATAGCTATTTAAATCTGGACATCAGATCAAATTGGTAAGTACAAGCTAGCCATTATACTCCAAAAAGCTGGGTTATTTCAAGCCAAATTTGGTAAAATGTGGGCAAACCTAAACATTGAGTTAAATTTGGTCCTCCTTGGTAATTAAAAAGAATTAACCCAGCAGTTGGTTTTGTTCTTTATTTACTCAACTAGATTGAAATATCCCAGAACTTTCTTTTATTGTAGTATTTCTACAACTCATTAGCATTAGCTTATTCTAGCTAGTATTTAGTATGCGCTGGTAGAGCTTGAAGAATCTAGAAATGTTAATTTCCTACAAAATGTTGGGTTGTTGTAACTCAACATTGGGTCAAATATGGACGAACTCAACTGTTAGGATAAAAAGTGTAATTTAAATCTAATTGAAAAAAGTTAACACAATGTTGAGTTAGTCCAAACACGACAACCCAGCATTTTTTTTAAAGTGTAAGGTAAATTTTATTGGGTTTTTGCTGAGGGAACCAGGGAGATGCTTTCCTCTGGGATGGCGTACAAAAATACATCATCACTGTTTAGATCAGCCTGAAGCCAGTTTCCCGATTCCAAAATAAGTTGCATTATTAAGATGGATTTTTCCACAGGATGGGCTCGACACTGAATAGGGTCATGCATAAATGTTTTCACGCTACCAAAAATGATCCATGAAATGGTTCCCATTGCTCCTTCACAGTGTCCTCATGGTACCCCAAGGGCGCAGTTTGCAGAGCATTCCATCATGCCACCCAGACCGGGGTCCTGTGACCTTTCACCTGTGTGGTCCCTCTGAATGTCAAACCGATCCCACAGACATAATCTCTGTCTTCATTGAACCTCCTCTGGATGCTCAAAAAAGGTGCACGCTTGTAATAGAATGATGTGCTCCCTCGGCAGCCCTGGAAGAACCTGGATCGGCTCATTTGCTACTGTGGTTATTGCTCCTGCAGGACCAAAAGAGGCTCCTGATGTCTTTGACGCAGCCTGGGCTGAGCGACCCGGCCGGCCATATATCTCATCTGCTCTCAATGAAAGCTTTGCTTATTCGGCCTCCAATAATAACTTCCTTTAATTGCACATAGGAAGCCATAACGGAGAGCAGGTTGTTCCTATTTGCAGGGAGCAATGAGGCCAAGTTGTCTATTAAATCAATCCTAGAACTGAGAATAATACTTAATGTTTTTGCAAGAAATCATTTATGGTGCTATTCAACATTGTTTTATAGCATTTCCATGTGCTGTTAGCCTTCGGATACAAAGAGGGGATGTCAAACAGCAAGATCTGGCATGCAGACATGTGGGTAAATATGATATTGGGTGTTTTAGAAACATTTAGGTCGATGTGCGAAACCATTTATGACCAACTTTACTGCGTTGAACCTTGTGGAAATAAGTTCATATTCGAATAATTGGTTTTCTGGGAAAGCTGGACTTTTGGCTGACTTTGTTGTGACTTGACAAGCACTTCATTCATGTTGACGTGAAATTTTGTCCTTTGTGTTTGTGCTGTCTTGCCAAGCTTGTCTTTTCAATGCACTTTAACAGTAATGTTTTGAAAGTGTTTTTAAAAGCATTTCATCTTGCACTGTTAGCAATTTTTAACCCCCGAACAGAATGTTGTATTAGCATTTTTGTTTCAAGAAACCCAAAGTGTCCTGCCAAGAAACTGCTTTTCTTTCGGAACTTGGATTTTCACTGGATAATTGAAAGACCAAGCAAAGGTCAGCCAACCAATCATACGCCAAATCCATTGCTTTGACAAACCACAGCTAACACAATATATCAGAAACCTGTTGTTCTCAGGAAAGTGGCAAATGTTGTGTTTCACAGCCTAAACTTCATGATGGTTGTATAATTTAGACTGTTTTAACACCAGCAAGTCACCAAATTGATTTTGAAAAATATAACTGTCAGGTCAAGTCATTGAATTTGATCAGCTAACTGTACTCTGTCAGCGACACTGTAATTGCAGGGATTTTTAACCTTTCTTCTTCAGGTTACACAATTTTGTCAGTAAAAAATGAATTTCATCCAAAACAAACTGCCTCTTCTGTTCAGAAACTTGACTGTTCACTTTATTCGGAAGTATTTTTCTCAACGGACCAAAAATAATAATCTAGAGACTTTAAGACAAGTAGTATAGTCCAAATAAAGCTCTTTATTGCTTGTAAACACAGCTCTGAAGCTATTAAATACATAAATTATTTTAATTTTGACCACTATAGTTAGTTATTTCACATCTTCAAGCAATTACTTTTGCAAACTTTAGAAAATAAATATTTTAAAGCTGAAATAAGGAGGGCGGCACGTTGGCTCAGTGGTTAGCACTGTTGCCTCACAGCAAGAAGGTCACTGGTTCAAATCCAGGCTGGGCCAGTTGGCATTTCTGTGTGGAGGTTGCATTTTCTCCCTGTGTTCGCGTGGTTTTCCACCGAGTGGTCCGGTTTCCCCCACAGGCCAAACACATGCGCTATAGGTGAATATACTAAATTGGCCGGTTCATTCCGCTGTGGCGACACCTGATAAGTAAGGGACTAAGCCAAGCAAAATGAATGAATGTATGAAATAAGGAACTGGACTCGCGCAATATATAGAACAACTGTAAAAGATTCACAACGTAGCTCTTTCTGTGAATGATATTATTATTAATAAGTAATATATCATGAAAATGAGTTAACGATCACGTTTTTTTAGACTAGCACATGTTCACTGTGGTTTAATTGGTGTCATGAAGCCAAGAACTTGAAGTGATTAATCATTAAACGAAAAGTTACTAATGACGTAGCCAATGAATACATTCTATACCAAATTGCATGCATAAAAGAGCTAGGAAATTTTCCAATGAGTAATGAGCGATTCATGTATGGCTATAGAAATTTCCGTAGCAGTGAAAAAGCAGAGCAGCTCTAACATGGTTGACAAATCATCCCATTAAAATCACATCAATAAAGCCTGTGCCCAAGCCTGCATATGAACCAAAGGTCTCACCCTTCTCTCTCTTCTCCATCTTTCTCCGTCTTGTTCTTCAGAGCAGCCTGTTTTCAATAGGCCCACAGCAGCAGCGTGACCCTTCGCTCTATCCCAGGGTTAAGGAAACAGTTTTCCCCGAGTCATGATGGATCTTAAAACATTCCAGATCTGTTTACAGTTACGGACAGACCATTATGAATGTTGCTTGTCAGATGTGAGGGATGTGTGATAATGATTCTTTCACTGAGACATTTGTCTTTCAGGACTGTGTTTCACCACTTTTGATCACGTCTGACATGTTGGGCCAAACCAGAAATCTGTAATTGCTTTTTTTCAATCAGGTTTTTTGATGAAGTGTGGAGATCCCATATATTTCAGTTTGATAGCATAAACTTGAACAAATGTCTAACCCTTACTTCACCCACAAATAAAAATTACCATATAATTTACTTCCCTGTCAAGCCATCCTCTGTGTATATGACTTTCTTTTGTCAGAAAAACACAGTCAGAGTTGTTTTAAATTTGATCCTGGCTCTTTCATGCTGTATAATTCACCAGACACACTAGAGGGCACTCTACACATCACATCTTTCACTGAACCGAACTACATATCCCATCATGTCCTGCAGTCACACACAGGTTTCATGTCATCTCTTTATTACATAAACACAACTGAAGCTTGTCATGACTGATTACTATACACCACTCACCCTCACATCTGGGCTGAGTCTTGTTATCTGTAGTGAGCATTACTAAGCGTTCTCCTGTATTGTTTTATGACTACTCTTTTAGATTACCTTTATGCTACCATTCGCCCCTGTACTAACTTTGTCTGCCTGACTACTTTTAAATAAAGCTACATTTGGATCCGATCACCTGTTGTCAAACCCATGATTACAATAATGTTAGTGGATTAGTGGCTTTTGTTTTGAAGCATCTAAAAGTGTACAAATCTGTCATCAAACTAACCCATACGCCGCCAGGGGGTTAGCGCATGTTATACATAGAATACATAAGTCACGCATAATATGTATTGGGACGCTGCTGGAAGTTAGTGATTGTTGTTTATAATTTAAAAATTAGAAATATTTATGTTACAAAAACACATCGGTTTGCTTCATAAGACTTGCGTTAACCTCCTGGTGGCATATGGATTAGTTTGGCAGAGTTATGTGCTTTTGAAAGCTTCAAAATAAAAGCCACTATCCAACACCATTATACAGCATAGAAGAGCCAAAATTCAAAACTACTCTGTGTTTGTTTGACAGAAAAACGTCACATATATACAGAGAATAGCTTGATGGTGAGTGCATTATTAAATTTGTCCAACTTTGTAAAACAGACATAACCAATACCTTAAAACTTGTTGGGTCTTTTTTTATTGGGTCAAATATGGACAAACCCAGTTAAATTTTCAAACTAAATTTTTAACCCAACTGTTGAGTTTGTCTATATTTAACCCAAACTTGTGAGTACATACAATTGGCATGAAAAATGAGTCAAAATGCCATAGACTTACATTGTTTGATGGACTGTTGCTGCAGATGGAGGCGAGCACAAGCCTCTTCATTTATTAATTTTCTTTTCGGCTTAGTCCTTTTATTAATCAGGGGTCGCCACAGCAGAATGAACCACCAACTTATCCAACATATGTTTTACGCAGCGCATGCCCTTCCAGCTGCAACCCATCAATGGGAAACACCCATACACTCTCATTCACACACGTACACTACGGACAATTTAGCTTACCCAATTCACCTATACCGCATGTCTTTGGACTTGTGGCCAAAACTGGAGCACCCAGAGGAAACCCACGCGGACACAGGGAGAACGTGCAAACTCCACACAGAAATGCCAACTGACAAAGCCGAGGCTTGAACCAACAACCTTCTTGCTGTGAGGCGACATCGCTACCCTCTGTGCCACCGCGCCGCCCCGCCGCCCCATTACAAGCCACTTTTAGATACTTAAAAGATTGGAAACATTTTGACAACTGTTTAGCAACGTCTATGCAACCATCTAGTTTAACGTAGCATCATCTCACTGAGCTTTATCCAGTGAACTGCCACTTATCTTTTCTTCTAAAAAAAAAAAAAAGGTTTTGAGTGTCTGTTAACTGAAATCCCACATTTAATTCTTGTAGAATTAATTTGTGTAAAACAGAGGATTTATTTGAATTATATTAACTTTCTGTGTCTGTGAAAGACATTAAAGTGAACTAAACATGAATGAAAACTGTCGTCAGGAAGGGATAGGTAACATACACTTCACATCAACAGTGGAGGTAAGAGATATTCTCAAACAGGACTGACCTGCTTTGGGCTTCTGCTTAAACCATTTCATATACTTTTTGGTAGTCTGATGTCATTGGTGCAGTAATAGGTCAGTGTTTTTTGTCTTAAAATATATTTATTTAACTTTTTAAAAATAAAATCTACATTTTAATACATTTTGAGAAACAACAACAAAAAAATAAAGAGCTAAAATAAGCTTTATTTTCCTTATTATAAGCATAAATCTAAACCACCGAAAAAACGCAATTGTTTTATGGAGTAACCTTTACTGTGGATATATTCTCAAAAAATTATATTTAATATGCAGCTGTTTAAGGTTCAAATGCCCATTTTGGTGTCTACATAGATTAAATTAAGTTACATTATATAGGCTGAAGAATATCACATAAAGAAAAGTGTCTGCTTTAAAGGTGCAGTAGGTAATCACAAAATGCTAACCGGTTAGCATAATGTCTTTGAAGCACAGTCTCACCCCTGCCGTCCAAAGCCATGCCTCCTGAAATCGCGAGCGTGCACATTAAAGATGACAGAGACCCTATTAGATCATGTCATTTGCCAGTTAGAAAACTTTACAGTACTTTATAATACTATTCCAAACGAAAAAATTTATTATATCTAGCACGTTTTTAGTTATGTAGTTAGCAAGCAAAACTTGTCACAAATGTGCAAAATTTCAGACATGCAAGGATCGTTGGGCTGGTCTCACTCTCTCACACTTTGTCCTAAAGCGACTACTGTATACTTAGTGCTCGGTCGGCGGAGTGCAGGAATTACACTTATTACTAAGCCATACTTACTTGCTATTTCAGACCGAATATTTAGAGTAGCGGTAAACGATATAGGAGCGCGTCACAGGTTGTCATTGTGCAAAAATGAACCAATGTGTATATAAAACCAACTTCACCTCAGTAAAGCAGGCTAGGCGGAATAACGCTATTTACTTGTTTTCTTGTTAAAGTAAATAAAAATCTACGTTATCAGTGCTGTAAAAGGCCCCTTATGAAACTGAAAATAGTCACATCAATCATTCGTGTGCATAAATCTTAACCCTTTCATAAGACAACACAATCTACATCAGCTTTGCGTGACTAAAATATAATTATATGATATATGTTCAAATAAATATAAAATATATGTTATGTTTTAAAACACAACAATACATGTCTAAAATAAATACTTCAGCCATGGTGTCATCCTTCCTCCAGCGTGCAAAAGTAACCCCAATATTGATTCACGATTTGAAAAAGTTTTGATTCAGCATTTGATTTTACCGCTGTGTCTCGTGTGCACATGAACGCGTGGCGCGCATGTCCGCGTGTACGCGCAAATGAGATGCGCAGATGTACAAATCTACATTTGTTGAGAGACAGTTTAGGCTAGTTATCAGAATTATGGGAATTGTCGCCCGACAATATTTAATTGGATGAACATTTTTTAGTATTATGCCTTACCCAGAATATAAAAATGCATATAAATACATTTAGATCATTTACTTGAATCATTACTATTGAACTGTGAAGAGACTTTCAACCAGCAAAACAAAAAAATGTTTCTGAAGACAATCACCTACTGCACCTTTAATGTTTCAAATTCCTTAAAAATGTAAAAAATAATTGTCAATTTGGCTAAAACAATGTTACTTTGTCAATAATTGCAACAGATACATTTATGTAAAATTTAAACAACGTAAAATATATAAATAAAAGATATAAACAAGTGTTTGATTATATTTTGAACTATTGAATAGATCTTGCTGACAAATTAAAACCTGATTTGAGGGACATTTGTTTTTTTTTAAATATGTAAAAAGAAAATTAATAAAATATTTTGCCGTTTTATTGGAAAACGTCCCAACTGTTTGTATATAGGCTCTATATTGTTTTATTTTATTTATTTATTTATTTTTGTAATCAGTCTCTCTGTTGCAGTCTATTATTTGCAACCAGGCGAGCAGCTTGGACACTGATGTTCCCGTTTCTTTGTGTTTTGGCACGGTTTCAAACATTTCGTAGAATCTTAATTTACTCTTCTGATAACAGTTTGCAGAACCCCGGGAACCTTCCAAGAACATCCCAAATGAAGATCTACAGGCGTATCAGGTGAAACGGTACGCTGCAGATAATAAGTCTTCATTTATTTGGCTTATGAACACACGGTCGGAGGAAACGGACTTGTGTTTCCTCAGAGTTGCGCTGTCACGGAGCCGCTTCTCATCATACACAGCGAAATACGTGACAAATTACTGGGTGATTTGAGCTCGATGCGCCGCGGTACCTGTCCGCCCAAAGAGCCAGTCCTATTTGTGTGCTTCTTATTATTGGTAGATTAAGCTGTTCAGATCTGTAGAGTAAAACATGGCCATCTCTCAATGGGTTACCTCAGCACTCCAGTCCAGAGTGCTCCAGTATTTTTTCTCAAATTTTTCTTTAGCACAGCACGAACTACAGCATGTAATTATGCAGATCATTGATGCCCAGCAGCCACACAACATCATAAGACGTTAATATTAGGTTAGATTTAGGTCATGACGTCAGGTGGCCTAAATTTAATGTCTAGCCAGCATCTAAGGGCAACATTATTTTGATGTCCAATAACGACATCAAATTAGGTTGATATTTGGTTGATTTTAGGTTGTGTTGGAAAGTGACCAAAATCTAACGTCTGATAGATGTCATAGTGGTAACGTCCACACAACGTCAAGGTGTAACATGATTAGACGTTGATTTTAGGTTGGACATTGGATAGTGACGTCGGCCTGACGTTGGGGTTAAACGTCAGTATGATGTCATGTTGACGTCCTGAGCCTGCAGGGTGCATTGTGGTAATGAACATTTGCGTGTAAAGAATAGTTTCAATGAGAGTTGATTTTTGGCTAATTATGTCCTGAATTATATCCTGTAGTTAAATCCATTCAGATGGCTGCGGTTCGAATACACAGCATGATGTTGTTATAATATAAAAGCTTGTTTCTGTCACTTGCAGGCTATATGTAAATGTGAGTCCCTTATAAAGATTGATAATGCTTAAGCATTGTATCAGAAATTGCCTCCTATTCTCCTATTTCCGTACTCTACATTCCCCAGTGAGAAATGCCATTTTATTCGTGTTTTGTTTTGAGTCCCTGTGATAGTGATTTAACATTTAGCGAACTGTCTAGTAATTAAAACTTTGCTCGATAGGATTCCGTTGTGGATGCTATCTTGTGGGCAGATGCAGAAATTAATTCTGCGCGCAAACTTTCACAGTGCGTTATGGGTATTTTCTAGCTGTCAACCAACCAATGTACACTCGTTTTGCTGTGTGCGTTGTGGGATTGATTAAAACATCCATGGTTTCAGACACCACAGAAAATGGCTGCTCCCTCAAATTCTGACTTGAATACAGAACAGGTATACACAAAAAAGATTATTATTATTATTATTATTATTATTATTATTATTATTATTATTATTAATATTTTTATTATTATTATTTACTTTTTATTCCGTCACATATCATTAATTAGGGGCAGCACAGTGGCTCAATGGTTAGCACTGTCGCCTCACAGCAAAAAGGGAGCTGGTTCGAGTCCCGGTTATACCAGTTGGCATTTCAGTGTAGAGTTTGCATGTTCTCCTCGTGTTCGCATGGGTTTCCTCTGGGTGTTCCTGTTTCCCCCACTGTCCAAAGACATGGGGTATAGGTGAATTGAATCAACTAAATTGGCCGTAGTGTATGAGGACTGGGTTGCAGCTGAAAGGGCTACATTACGCGCTGCGTAAAACATATGCCGGAATATTTGGCAGTTCATTCAGCTGTGGCGATCTCTGAAATAAAGACTAAGCCGAAGAAAAAAAAAAGAATGATTAGTTAGTGTCACTGATTTACGTAGGCCTATACCATAATTGCATTGAAAGCACATTTTATACCTTCCACATAACACATTTATTCTCTTTTTCATAATGAAATGAGAAATCAATTTGCCTCCCTATGTTTCTTCCAGTATTAAAAGTGACACTTTATGTATTTCTAGACTGTCTCTAGTGTGGTGGACTCATATCAAACTTTCACTATTGATATCGTACACTCAGGTGTTAAAAATGAGTCCAGGGGTCCCGCCAGCCCTCGAGGTCAAACATCTCGCAGTGTTTGCTTTAAGCAGCGGAGATGACTAGTGATTTTTTTTACAATAAAGTCCAGCTGTATTGATTTCACTGCTCTATTATTTATTGACTGACAGTCTGTCCGATTGACACGAACCAGCAGTGCAGTTAAACTGAACCAGCTTTTTGTAGATGTGGTTTGTAAGTTACTGTACTCCTTTCAGTGATTTCTTTTTATTTTTTTAGTATTTCTTATAATATGAACTTTCTTATGTAAATGCCAGTAAAATGATGATCTTAATTTTCGTTGAATCTTTATGATCTTAGTAATAATTAATGCAAATGTCATGTGTAAATTGGTTTCCCAGAAATGGCTGTTTTGGGGTGTCGACGTCTGGCCCGGCTGACCCTGAGGCTACATTCACACTGGGACCTTTTTAACAGGACATTTTTACAATGAAAAATCACTTATAGTAACAGCGGAAAAACAAAAGAAACATACATCTGTCGAGAGCTTATTAGAAAGACTTGATGAAAAGCACATGTTGACTTTGTTTTTGGTAGAATTGACTGAAAATATGTATTCATAGTTAAATGAAAAGGTTTCTTTCTTTTCATACAGTAGAACATTTCTAGTCCTTTTTATATTTATTTTTTTGATATATAATGACTTTTATTTATATTTATTTTTTTGATATATATTGACTATCATACAGTTGTTGCCCAAGAATTTGGCTTAGTCTCTATTTCCGAGGGCATCACAGCGGAATGAATTGCCAACTATTCCAGCATATGTTTTACACAGCGGATGCCTTTCCAGCCGCAACCCAGTTCTGGGAAAACACCCATACACACTCATTCACACACATACGCTACGGCCAATTTAGTTTACTCAATTCACCTATACAGCATGACCTTGGACTGTGGGGGAAACCGGAGCACCCGGAGGAAACCCACGCCAACACTGTGGAGATATTACTTACACTGAATGACAATTCTTATTATTTTACCCATATTTAGACCGTTCATTACCTCAAAACCTACTTGAAACATTAAAGCAGAATTACTATACTTTCCTATTTAATTTTACACCAAAGTTTTAATGAACACTGTAAAAATATCTGTAAATGGGCAGTTTTCTGTATTTTGAGATTTATATTTTGTTGTTGTTGTTGTTTATTTTTGCTTTTAAATTGCATTATGGGACTTTGATCTTTCCATCAACAAACAATGATGTTGAAGAGTTTTAAATAAAATAAAAGAATAAAAGATACATTTTTTATAGATTGAAGTGATTTAGTGTCTTAGTTGGTGTTGTAAGTTATGGTACAAAAACCTGGTACCAAACTGCCAGTACTTTTTCTGTTATTTTACTTCATTTTACACAAAAAAATGCTGGTTTCGACTCAATTCCATCATGTTGTCCCAACACAAATTGATTTAAGTTAAGTTAATAATTTTTACAATGAACATAATTGAATATAAAACAATTAAGTTGTCTCAAAAAACCTTTAGAATTGTGTTGTTTCAACTATAACTCAAGTATAAGTAGTTTGAACAAGCAGCAAAGTAAAGTTTTTTGAGTGTAAATTATTTTAGAACTACTAAAATGTCGATTAAAGCTATATTGTTAATTTTATTGAATTCATCGAAAGCGGAGATGAAGGTCCCCTAATGCATTTCATTGCCGTAAATAAACAGAAAACATCCGTGAATTACAAAATACGTAATCTGTGAATTAACCGATATGTTTTTACAGTGCAGTTTTACAAAGGTTTCGTTTAAATGTGTTTTAGTGAACAGCAAATAAATAATGGTACAAGTCAGATCTGAGATACAGTACACAAGAAATTCCTTCATATTGTACTGTTGTGTTTTTATTCATAATGATCAATACAAAATACAAAAATAAATCGTTACATTAAAAAAAGAAATCCTTATATATTTTTTAAAGTGGCTCAAAAACATTACAGCAATCGGGCATTTGAGTCAAAACATCGGAACAAGGTGTGTTAGATAAACGTGTGATGAAAACCAAACTCACATTCACATCTCTCCATCCTGTGGCTAAAAACAAAACACGGTATATACGGAATACATACAGGAATATTAAATTAGTCTACAAGCCGCTTACGGTTCAGTTTTGGTCCCTGTTCAACCCATTCACTGACAGCCATTTAGTGCTGGAGAATATTTACTAGTCGATCCTAACTGCAGCCAGTATGAGGGCACTCGACTGTGAAGATCGGGATGTAAATGCTGTTCATTAAGGCCTGAGTCATGAAATGTCGCAGACAGAAGTTAAAAGCTGCCATGGCGTGATTGCATTACAACACCTGCTTTATTCACACACACTTTTTCTTCTTTTTGAATTTCAGTGTCTGGTGTTTGCTACACACAGGTAGCAGAGAGAAATAGGAAGACAGGAAGCTGTGATTCTGCTTCCTGTGGTAGCGTGCGTTCGTTAAAAGTATCTGTTCCAAAACCTCGCTATCTGCTGCCTACATAGTGCACTACACAACAGACATCACAGTAACTATCATAAATGAATTGATTTGAAATGTTATACACATTTGTCGCCTCACAATTGATTTTTAAAATGTAGTTGACATAAGCTTCTAGCAATGCGTTTTGGGATTGCTTTTTTTTTGCGTTTATTTATATCTTGGGTTTAGATAGGTGACTATTTTGGAATGGAATTAGCATTAGCATGTTTTAGCCTAGGGCTATAGAATTATAAAGTTAGCATTAGCCTTTCTGGATCGCATAACTTTTGGCATGCTGAATCACAAAATTAGCATTAGCATTCTGGATCATTAGTATGTATGGTGAGCTGGTTTCACCACCCAAGTTTGAGACACCCAAAGCAAAGAGCAACAAATGTTTGTTTGTTTGTTTTTAATGCTGTTAACATGAATGAAATCTGTATAAAATGTTAAATTCATTAAACGGCCGCCATCTTGGATCTTTAATCAAGAGTATTACATTCTGTGATTAGTTCATTTGTTAAATACAAGTCATATTGCTTTAAAGTCGCATTTGGTGTCTTGGTAAGCAGTTTGCTTTGGTTTTGGAACAGAGTGTGATTTAGCATTTCTGGATTATAGAGCTAGCATTGGCATTGTTGGATCACAGACATAATGTTAGCATGCTGGACAAAAAAGGGCAACATTAGCTTGCTGGATCATAGAGCTAATATTAGCATTAGTGGACCACAGAATAACTATAAGAATTGTGTGACCAGAAAGCTAGTGTTAGCATTCTGGCTCACAGAGCTTAGCTTAACATTACTGGACCACATACTGAATTTTAGCATTGCCCAAAGAGCTAACATTAGCATACAGGAGAATAAAGCTTGTTTTAGCATTACTGGACCACAAAGCAAGCATTAGCATGAGCTAATGTTAACAATGCTTGGCCTCAGAGCTAATATTAGCATTATTTTATCACAGAACTGGTGTTCGCATTGTTGGTTCACAAAGCTATCACGATCATAGCTGAATCGTGGAGCTAGCATTAGCCTGCTGAATCATTCATGTGAGCTTTTAAGCACTTATACTAAAGCCTAGAGCAGCAAAATGATGCAAAAGTGAGCTTGAACAGGGGCAGTTTTACCTATCTGCTTTTTTGTTTTCACTTGCAATTGTCCCTTACTAACCTCAAACTATCCTAAAAACTAAACATCCCTCACAGCTAACACACAAATCCACAAACTCTCATTTTTACTGTCTTTTAACCCTGTAAATATCTCCCTGGCCTTCACATTCAGTCACACAGACTCGTGCGAGGGTAAATATTAGCAGTGCGTGGCGGCGACAAAGGCGTTCAGTGTGTGTGTGTGTGTGTGTGTGGTGAGCTGATGCTCCAGAGGCAGGTTCAGGTGAAGAAGTGCTGTTTGTGCAAGCAGTCCAGAAAGAGAAAGAGTGGTCAGCGAGAGCGATACTCCAAGACACGGGACTCAGAGATTCTCCGCTGTCCTCCTCGCACATCCTCGTCTGCTTACTCTGAGCGTTTCTTCTTTATTCTGATAAAAAAGACGAGGAAAATTCAGATCATTAGACATTATTAATTGCTTTTTTCACCTGTTTTTAAGACAAATATTGTGCGTTTGAATGCTGGGTCCTTTAATAAATATACTCCTAGTTTCACAGACAAGAGTCTAAAATCAAAGAAAAAAAAAGCTAAATTGTACTGATTGATCTTGATTATTTCAGGGCCTTTGTTTTGTTTCAAGATGGATGCCAATAAATAAATAAAAAATCATAATATTTAAAACGTGACTTAAATGTCAAAACTAAACTATATGGCTTAATTATGGTTTAGTCTAAGCCCTGTCTGTGAAACCAGGCCATAAGGTTTTT
>CAIGQW010053975.1:58636-74390 GCA_903798125.1 Danio choprae | reverse complement strand
ATGACTTGAAGAGTTTAGATGCAAATGCTTTTCTCAGACTGTTGTGTGTAGTTTGTAATTTTACTCTTGGTGCAAAGAATAGATTATTTTCCTCGCCTTTAAAGTGAAATAACTGAACATAAACATAGGAGGTTAAGAAAAATGCAAGTTTAGGGGAAATTTTCAGACGGCATTTAGAGGTTTTTGCATCTGAACTCTTCACTTTTTGATCATATGATGTTTTGACAGTGCATGTAAAGCTTTTTTTTATTGCTTTGTTTCTTTTTATTTACATTTTGTCCTTTGAGGGATTAAATTGATCCAATCGTGACTATTAGAATCCATAAGTAAAAACATTTGTGTAGCAACAGAGCTAGCTTTAGCATTGCTAATGTTAGCATGATGTGTCAGTTCTGCGTTTTTAGTTGTTTTCGCGAATTTGCGTGAAAAGCGAATGTTTTGACAACATTATTGTCTGCATGTGAAACTGTTTGTTGTCGTAGAGCTGTCAGTGCTAATGCATTCTCATTAGTTCTGAGCAACGCTAACAAATAATTCAAATTGCGATTCATTCAGCCTGATCCCACAAGGAAACAGTTTTACGGTTTGTGAGTTTTGTATGAGTTTAATGTACGATTTTAATCAGTGGCACCAAACCCCAACCCTAACCCAACCTTCTTTGGGGGATGAGCAAATCGTACTAAATTGTACAAATGAGATTGTACGAATTCATACGAATTAGCCACTAAATCAAAAAGTTACGAATTGCCGTGAGATCGTGTTGGGTTAATCAGATGATTTTCTGTGGGGGTTTTTTCTTATGATTTTCCCACCCCTCCTGTGACCCGTAGTTGTCTGTGTGTGTAATCAGAGCCAGTAAGCAATGGACTTTTAAAATAATAATAATAATAATAATAATAATAAAACGTGTTTCATGTGCAACAAAAATAATTGTCCGCGTTAATTATGCTATAACGCTATAATAAGACGTTAACTTTCCCAGCTCTAATTCTTATATTTGAATTGACGACAGTTGTGTAAAAATACACAATTACAAATGGTTTAAATTACACTAAATCACAACAATTTTAATCTCTGGTGATTGCAAATAGGTTACATTTATATCACGTCAAAATATAATTCATTTAACTGTGATCAGTTTGATTTCATTAATTCCTACGTACTTTTTTAGTATTAGTATTGTGTCCAAGTTCTGACTTTTTAAAAACATTTGTAGATCTCCAAGTTGTATGTACATAAAAATGCTTCAGTTTAAAGCATCTATAATTGAATTTTGCATTAGTTTTAAAATGCAACAAAACAAAATTTGTTTAGCGAAGTTAGACTTTACATATGTATTAAAGTGCATAAAGTGTTGCATTTGAATCTAAATCACTTAGATTATGAGGAAAATACACTTTCTTACACTGTAAAAAAATTCTTGCTGCCTTAATTTTTTGTTGTTGAATCAAATGAACTTTTCTAGTCGTCTCAACTTACATCAAAAAATGACTAAAACTATGAAGTTAAACTTTGTATAACTTAAAAGGTATAGTTGAAACTTGATTCACTTGTTAAAATAAATTAAAGCGACATAAAATATTTGTCTATTTATTATACTTGCCTTTTACAGTTTATATAATTTTCATACATTATATTTGACCATTATGAACTTGTTTACATTTTAGGTATCATTTTGAAGTTATAAGGACTCGTGATTCTCAGCAAACCCCAGTATAAAAGAGTTTCTTCTTACTTGTTAATGGCATTCTTTAGATACTGCTGAAGCCATTTGGTCTTGGGGTTGATGCAGACCTCTCTGTTGTTCTTCAGCTTGGCACTGGTAATGAGAGAGAGAAAAGAAGGGATTTGTTTCAGACGAGAGCCGAATGGAGACTGAACCTTCCTCCCTGAGCGCCTCTACAGTGTGTTTTATCAGATCATATCAGCTGTCCGTCATGGACCACAATTCAGCCACTCTATTCTACTCTATACCGCCCTCCATCTGATAACAGCACACAATTAAAGCCCTTTCGTAAGGACAGTGTTGTGCTGTCTGGAGGTTTGGCGTTTTCCAGGATCCGTAAGATTCCTGCTGTTCGTGTGTATATGGTTTGACTATAGTGGCATTTGTTTTTCTTATTTATTAAAAGGATAGTTCACCCAAAGCAGAAAGTTCTGTTATTATTAACTCACAATTTACTCGTCACAAACCTGTTTGAGTTTCTTTCATCTGTTGAACACAACGGAAGATATTTTGAAAAATGTTGGAAACCTGTAACCATTGACTTCCACAGTATTGGTCTTTCTGACTATGGAAGTCAATGGTTAACATTTTTCTAATTATCTTCTTTTGTGTTCTACGAGCAAAGGAAACTCAATTTGTTCCTTTAACTCTGAAATGAAATGGATGTTATGGAACTTGTTTCTAACATCTACAAGAAATAAGGACAGCCGTACAGTAGTCTACATTTGAAGTGGATTAAAACCTTTCGTCAAAGTTGTCATAAAACTTCTGAACAACACTTTTTGAAAAACGTTTTGGATCCCTGTAATTTCATAATTGTGAGATAAAACAGAGTTTTCAGAGTAACTACGTCAGATTTCACCTTTCAGATTTGCATGTAAATGATTATTGGGAGAAACAAAACTTTTGGACTGTGAGCTGTAAACTCACAATTGAGGGATGTACACTCAGAATTGTGAAATTATAGACAAATTTGTGAAAAGTAGACTCGGAATTCACAAAGTCCAATTTCAGCGTTTACATTTGATAGCTAAATGTTAGCTCAGAATCAGGAGATAGTGAAATGTAAACTCAGTATTCTGAGGAGTAAAGCCAGAAGTCTATGTTAAAGTCTAAGTATATGTTAAAGTAGTATTAGGAAACAACTCATCATTTGTGAGATATAAAACAAAGCCAAATCTTCTCTAGACCTCACAAATGAAGCTAATTTTTACATTGTAGGATTAGCAAAGTTTTTATGCAGTCCTTTTTTCCATTGTGTACATTTTTTTTTTTTTTTTAAGATTTATTTTTGGCCTTTTTGCCTTTATTAAGTGGATAGGACAGTATTATAGACAGGAAGCGAAGTTGGAGAGAGAGGGGGGGTAAGGACGGGAAATGTTCTCGAGCCGGGATTCGAACTCGGGACGCCCTGAAGTGCTACTGCACCATATGTCAGCGCGCTAACCACTAGGCTATTGCGCCAACCATTGTGTACATTTTTACTTTGGCATAAATTTACAGAAAATAAGTTTTAGTAACACTATAGTTTAAGTACTAATTCTCACTAATGACTATAGTATTATTAAGATAAGGGCTGTTTATAAAGTACATATTCTGCATTATTTAATTTTATTCTACATCCCTAATCAATGCTTTAACTCAGCTGCTACCTTAAAAATTTATAATCAGCAAATCAGGAGTTTGAGGGAAGAGTCATAGTTAATTGTGTCATAGTTAATTGTTTGTTACTAGTTTGAATTGTACCCTAAAATAAAGTTACTACGTGTGCCATGTTTTTGTTTTTCTTCTTTGGACCACCATAATCTCTTTCATAGATACCCTATAGTATTTTGTAAAGGGGCAAACATTTTATTTGTGGTACTACACTGTTAAGAAATGCTGGGTTTCACACAATTGATTTGCATTGGGACAACATGAAGGAATTAAGTTAACTTGTTCGTTTTTACAAATTTAAGTGGATTGAACATAAAACAATTGAGTTGTCCCACAAAAAAACTCTAGAATTGTGTTGTTTCAGCTCATTTTTAATAAGTAGTTTGAACAAGCAGCAAATGTCATATTTTGAGTGTATAAATGTTTACTTTAAAGACCCTGGAATTGTGAAAAGTGTACATTAGTGATCAGTCAGTGAGAGATGGATTCTAAATAGCCCTGTTTATAAGCATTATTTACCATGGTAGTCTCAGAGTAAACAACGCTTGATGTGAGATTTTCAGTTTTAAAGACAAAGAGAAAGTCAAGAATCTGAAAGCGCCTCAGTCTGAAGTCTTTCTGTCTGATATCTGACCTCCAAATGAGCTTTGTCAAATCCTCTCAAACGCTCCGCTCCGCCACACATGGAGAAAACCACACAAATGACACCCAGACTTCACACCTCGCCGCCAAAAGGCTGTGTTTGAGAATTAGTGGCTCGCGTTGCCATTCAAATGGCTCTTATTCGTGTTTCCGACACCTCACACACACATCTCCAAATCGGTCTAGACAAATGGAGCCCGGATAAAAGATACGCTGAACTCCCAAATCTGCAAGCTAATCAACTTCCCCATCAGTAAGCTAACTCTCAGTGTAACGCTATCCCTGCTAGCTTTCCGCCGGGATGTTTTCCATCTGTTTGTTTGTTTGTGATTTGGCTTTCAGAGTTAATCTAGCTAGTCTAAACGATCCTTTGCGCGAGTCCGTCGGTGGTCTGGGCCCGAGCCAGCAGGTAGTAATTACCTCACAGCTAGCTAATGCTAACAACAAAATGAGTGATGTGCGGGGGAAAAGGCTAGGTGGCTGTCTTTCATCTCGGCCAACCAATCCCAAAGCATTTCTAAACAAGATGTGTGGAAGACGGCAGATTAAAGGTGATTTCCTCCGGCCCAAAGTTTGTTCCGTGAATGACCCTGGGCTACATGCTAACCCCTCTAACCCCTGTAACCTTGATCCGCCTGTAGCTCTTTGGCTTTTTGCTGCCCGACGGGGTACAAATAGTCCGGTTTAATACATTCCAGACAGCTGAAGTAATTCCAAATGCTGGTAAAAATGAAAACGACAAGGTCGCTCACAACACTGAGCTAATCTTTTTGACCCTCAGTGATTATTGAGTCATAAAAAGCAGAATCGCTGTCTCGTAATTTCTCATTTGTTCGTTTTTGGTGTTTCGCTGCTATTGAAGAATAGCAGATTTCTGCTTTCCCACACTGATTTGACACTGATAAATGGAAAATTGTGACTTTTTTAAAAGCTGTTTCTGGAACTTAAAATTACTTTTGGTTGGAAGAAACTCTTACCAACCCCAACCTTTGTGCTATTAGATGTTAGTCAAATGATTTTCATATAGTTATTATTAGTCCATGCTTTTCTTATTATTCTCATTCATTTATGGAAAATATATCATAAAACATATTAAATCTCAAATTGATTAATGGAAACAAAAATTAAACATTTCCTTTATAAAATATACATTTTAAATATAATATAATGTAATATAATACAATATAATATAATATAATATAATATAATCCAAGTACTGGATTGCAGCTGGAAGGGCATTCGCTGTGTAAAACATACACTGAAAAAGTTGGTGGTTCATTCCACTGTGGCGACCCCTGATGAATAAAGGGACTAAGCCAAAGGAAAATTAATGAATGAATAATATAATATAATATAATATAATATAACATAATATAATATAACATAATATAATATAATATAATATAATATAATATAATATAATATAATATAATATAATATAATATAATAATATTTGGATATTTAAACTAGATAGTTCTTTGCTTCATTGTCATATAAGTTTAATTAATTTATGGTAATATATTCAGTATTTATATTATTTATGTAAAAACAAATAAAGGAAAAACACTATGCAAGTCAATGGTTACAGGTTTCCAACATTTTTAAAAATAGCTACTTTTGTGTTCAACAGAAAAAGAAACTTAGGTTTGGAACGGGTAAAGGGGGAGTAAATGATGACAGAATTCTCAGTTTTGCGTGAACCATCCCTTTAAAGTGACCTTTGTCTGGTGTAACCTGATTAAGTGTAGTAAAATGGAGTAAAGTATCTCACATGACTTGGAAAGGGCAGCTGGGAGTGTGGAGGAACTTGATCTCTCGGATGCTCCGTTGCGGGACGGTGTTGAGGGTGGAGCGACACCAGCACCTCTCCACCAGACTGATGGGCTTCGCTAAAAAAAACAACACAAACAAACAGACACTTATTAGAAAAACAAAGGAAACTCCTAAGTATAAGACTAAGAAAGCAAGCCTTAAATAGTCACTCAGAACTAAGTTTTCTTTACTGATACATTCACCCAAAAATGAAAATCACTGTCATTATTTACTCGCCCTTCACTTGTTCAAAACCTTTGAGTTTCTGTCCTCTGTTGAACACAAAAGAAGATATTTTGAAGAATGCTGGTTGCTGGGAACCATTGACCTCCAATGTAGGGAAAAAAATACTATGGAAGTCAATGGATACCAGCAACGAGCACTCTTCAAAATATCTTCTTTTCATTTCATTTTTGGGTGAACTATCCCTTTAAAATGCACATTGCAAAACCACATTACAAAAGAATTCAGTTTCAAATGAATTATATTGTTTTGAACTATGTTGGAATCTAGAAAAACGAACATTTATTAAAATATGTCAGGATCAAACCATCATATTAGAGCGCGACACTGAAGACTGGAGAAATGATGCGGAAAATGCAGCTTTTCATCCCAGCAACTAAATAGACATTTCTAAATATATTCAAATAGGAAATAGGTATTTTAAATAGATAAAATACTGTATTTTTGTCAAATGTTGAAGCCCTACTGGGCATAATTCAAATGAAAATATTCAGTTTTCTTTAAAAATTTCATCAACTTCATACTTTTGAATGGCAGTGTACATTTTTCAAAATACAAATATTGTAAAAAGATGCTTAAATATAATGTAAATGATTCTTTGCTTCATTATTATAGAGATTCGTTGCTCAAAAAATTATTTCATTACTTAAACTGTTTTATGTTCAATCCATTTACATTTGTAAAAACAATTAGGTCAACTTAATCAATTTGTGTTACGACAACAAGAAGGAATTGCGTGGAACCCCGCTTTTTTTTTTACAGTATTTGATAATTTATTCCTTCTCTTAAAGAGACAGTTCACCCTAAAATTAAAATTTCTTCATCATTTACTCACACTCAAGTGGTTCTAAACGTTTATGAATGTCTTTCTTCTGTTGGACACAAAACAAGATATTCTGAAGAATGTTGTAAAAACATCCATTGGCATCCATAGTAGAAACAAAAAATACTACGGAAGTCAATGGCTTTTTTCCCCCCAACATTTTTCTGAATATCTTGTTTTGTGTTCAACAGAAAAAAGAAACTCAAACACATCTTCAACAAGTAAAGAATAAGTAAATGTCTTTGGTGAACTGTCTCTTTAATATAATATTTAAATGTAAGCAAATATGACATATTAACCCTAAACCTTTGAATGGTTTATAGAAATATTAATTCATTGCTCAGTTTTATTAAGAAATATTTGAACTCTCTGTATAACTCTATCTCTCTTTGCATACATCCCATAGAAATCACATTTTAAACACTTAATTACCATCCAAATAATGTATAAATCATCTAAAAGCAGCGAAATCATCTCCGTCACAACACAAACCTGATCTTTTGCATTTGCATTTTAACCCAATCATAGAGCACAAGATAAAAAAAAGTGCGCGTTCAGTTTGTGAAAGTGTGTGTAAGTGTTGGATCACCTGCGCCCCTGATCATTAAAAACAGATTAGCCTGCTCTTCTAGCGGACCCTCATTCACTCGTTCAGGGGCCACATTTTTCATAAAGAGCTCCTTTTTAAAGGGCCCTCCGCAGGAAATCACGCAGAAACTCTCAGATTGCTGCATTAAATGAATCGCTCTCTGAATTCCTCCGCATCTCCTTGGTTTTGAGGAAAGTCAAGCTCTGAAATTTCCATCAATATCTGGAGTCTGTGCGTTCTCTTTTGTGATGATAAACACAGCGGCCCATTAAGCTTTGACTAAACACAGCGCGTGTGAACTTTCTGCTTTAGTGTACCCTAATTAGACAGCAATTAAAAGAGTTGGCGGATAAAGTAAACAGCTCTGGCTCTTTTTTTTCCACAACAAAGCCAAGTTCAGCTGGTTAAACATCTCCGTCATCTGAGTCAGAGATGGTAACATGTAAAGACATGTGCTTAACGTGACCATGCATATGCAAATGAGCTGAAAGGTGATATTTATGGATGTGCTTAATGAGCGTTAATAAGATAATGATCGTTAGCTGTAAACATGGACTGTTATGGAGAACTTGGTAGTATAACAGTTTGGCAGTTTAAGAGTAGACAATAACACGGCAAAACAGACTGTTGAGTTTCTACTTTTAATTGTCACATTTAAATAAAACATTTTACATATTTATTTATTAAATTTACTAGATTTTTTGGAGTGAAAATTGTTGTAAAAGTAAATACTACTGAAAGGGTTATTTTCAGTGCAGTGGATTTATATTCAGTAATAAAATAAGCAGGTTTGCTTTAGTTTGTTGTATTTGTCTGGGTTTTATTTGTTTGTTTTAATTAACCAAAACTTGCTTTATTGAATATGTTTTTAGTTTCGTCTTTGACTTTTTGTTTTGCTTTTAGTTTAGAGTTTATTTTTTAGTCGTCTGGTTAGTTTATTTAGTTTTTCTTTTCTTTTTTTAAGTTGTTTAGATTAGTTTCGTCTGGTCATTTGTTTTATTTTCTTTAGTGTTTTCTGAATATTTGAATTAAATGAATATTTGATGGTGTTTATATTTTAGTTCAGTCTTTGTTTTGATTTCTTTTATTTAAATTTTTGTTTTTGCTTTATTTAGTTTTGAGTGTGTTTATTTTTCCCTTTTAGTTTTTAATTGTTTGTTTGTTTATTTTTCCTTTGTTTCGATTTTGTCATTTGTTTTATTTTGTTCATGTTGTTTTGTTTAGTGTTTGGTAATTTAGTCGTTTACTTGTTTTTTTTATGTGAAAAAAGAATATTTTATGTTATTGAATGATACGTTTATAACGAATACATTAATTCAATTTTGTTATAAAGTTTTAGCAGACACAATGTCTAGAATAATACCAGGATTCATTTTCATTTAAAAAAAATTATATTAATCTTTTTGTTCTTATATTGTTGCTATATTTTATTTGAGCTGTTAGTTAATTAGTCAGTTAGTTAGTAAGTATTGCTTTTTGTTAGTTTTGTTACTATTGTTTTTAGTGCATCAAGTTAAACTGAATGAAATGTTAGAGAAATGTTAATTTGGCCAAAAAAAAAGAGTAAAAGTTGAAGGTTTTCTTAGTCATTTTAAACAAAATCCTTTCACGATCAGTAACCCTGAATTACACACCAATATCAATCAAAATGTTGCTCTTCTAAACAAATATCAACACAGCATCTTCAAAAAAAAGGAGCACTTTTATTCTTAAACGCTGCAGATGTAATTAAAATTGTCCTACCGTCAGTCTCTGGGCTCCAGAAGGCGAGCGTCAGCAGCGCCACCAGCGCTACTACTTTGCTATCCATGCCAAGAGCGAGTGTGTGTGTGTGTGTGTGTGTTCTGTCGGTCACAGCGAGTGTCCAGAGCTTAGTGTGGCGTCTCAGTCTGTGTGGAGTGTAAAGACTGAGGGCCGGCGGGACAGAAGCAGGAGGAGGAGGAGTGCAGGAGGAGGCGGAGATGCAGATCCCCCTCAAACCTGAAGAAACTCCTCAGAGCGCTGCAGAAACACCATCAGGAGGAATTACTCTATTTCCAGACTCTCGGTTTATCAGTCGCATATCAGATTCTTTTCTGTTATCATTAGTTTGTTACACTCAAAACATGTCGCTTGCTGCTTGTTCAAACTATGTATTTAAAATGAGTTGAAAACAACACAATTCTTGAGGGTTTTTGAGGACAATTTAATTGTTTTATGTTCAATCCACTTACATTTGTTAAAATGATTCAGTTAACTTAATCAATTTGTGTTGGGACAACATGAAGGAATCAAGTTAACTTAATTTTTACAAATGTAAGTGGATTGAACATAAAACAATTAAATTGTCCTCAAAAACCCTCAAGAATTGTGTTGTTTTCAACTCATTTTAAATACATAGTTTGAACAAGCAGCAAAACTATTTTTTTGAGTGTAGATACTTTATTGACCCTTTAGTCATCCAATAGCATTTCATACATAAAAACATAGCGACATAAACACACACACACACCAAATAGAGAAGGGAAATAGATAAATGACAAAAAAGAATTGATAATAATAATAATACTTCATAATTGAAGCATCCAAGCTATCAGCTATCAAAAAATATGTATGATATAGGAACTCACACTGTGTGTGTGCGTGTGTGCGTGCATGCGTGCGTGTCTTCTGTTAAACACGAAGATATTTTGAAGAATTGTGGTACATTAAAAAAATTATTCATTGGATTTACAACATTTTTTAAGATAACTGATTGCAAACAATTTATATGAGCTGAACTTAAACATTCATTCATTTTCTTTTTCTGCTGAGTCCCTTTATTAATCAGGGGTCGCCACAGCGGAATGAACCGCCAACTTATACAGCATATGTTTTACGCAGCAGATGCCCTTCCAGCTGCAGCCCATCACTGGGAAACACCCATACAATCTCATTCACACACACATACACTACGAACAATTTAGCTAACCCAATTCACCTATAGCTCATGTCTTTGGTTTTGCGGGGGAAACTGGAGCACCCGGAGGAAACCCACGCGAACACGGTGAATTTAAACAAACAGATTAAATTTAATAATGTTCAACTTAATTTGTTTAAATTCAGCCCATATAAATGGTTTGCAACCACTTACCTTGAAAAAAAAACTGTAAATCTAATTAATCATTTTTTTTTTTCAGTGTAGCTGGCACCCATCGACTTACATAGTAAAAAAAATACGTGAGTGGGTGCCAGCTATAGCATTCTTCAAAATATCTTCTTTTTTGTTCAACAGAAAAAAACAACTGTGGTTTAAAACTACACGAGGCAGAGTAAATGATGATGTAAATTACATCTTTGGGTGAACTATCCCTTTAAAAAAATAATTACGTTGAATAATGTATATCACTATCAGGTAAAAGTTTGAACACATTTTTGCTGTATCCGAAATCTCTCCTCATTCACTATTCCCTACGTATTTATTTAATACGTAGTATTGATCCACTAATACAGTCAGGAGTGAATGGGACGCCATTGTGCTTGTGTTTTGCTGGTTTATAAATCCCTCTGATAGTAAAAAAACAAAGGATTTTGATCTCTGTCACATTACTTTAATGAAATAATATATTATTTTAAAACTTACACCGATAGGATTGCGCTTTAGATGCCATCTAATCTTACACATTGTGCCTTTAAGCTGAGTGAAATACCAGCATAAACAACACAACACTTAAGCTCTTTAACACGGATGATGGTTTTTCCACCTGTGTGTTGATATTGTTTGTTATTTGTGCCAAACCCACTTTTTCTGATACTCTGCGAGTGTCACAGAGACATAACAGACATAATCTCACCGGCCTCAGAAGTGCATCATTAACGCTCTGTTTGACCTGCAGGTAGTTTTGTGTCTCGATAACTATCAGCAGCCTCTAAAGTTTACAGCCTGTTTAGGGTTTTTTCTCTCAGCGTGAGGCTCTGAATGAAGCCTGTTAAAAGCGTAACACGGAGTCTGCGTTTGAAAACTACTTCACCAGCCGCTGCTTTATGGAGATGCTATAGCAGATTTCAGTCTGTGCTCTTGTTTAGTTTTTTTTTAAAGCATCGTTCAGGTTTCAGTCGGACAAGAGTAGTTTATTCATGTTTAAGTTGATGTGTTGATGGGGGATTAATATTGTCACGTCAAGATGAGTTGCACAAGGTTTCACGATGGTGATACTGAACGTCAAACTGGCTTGACATGTCCTGACGTCTTCAATGAAATGTGAAAGGTTTGGCAGAGTAAATTATTTACAATGTATTTTAATCATTCATTTATTCCTTCGGCTTAGTCCCTTATTTATCAGGGGTTGCCACAGCGGAATGAACTGCCAAACTATTCCGGCATATTTTTTACGCAGCGGATGCCCTTCCAGCCGCAACCCAGTTCTGGGAAACATCCATACACTCTCGCATTCTCATACACTCATACGCTACGCCCAATTTAGTTCATCTAATTCACCTATACAGCATGTCTTTGGATTGTGGGGGAAACCAGAGAGCAAACCCATGCGAACACGGGGAGAACATGCAAACTTCACACAGAAATGCCAGTTGGCCCAGCCGGGACTCGAACCAGCGACCTTCTTGCTGCGAGGCGACAGTGCTAACCACTGAGCCATCGTGCCGCCTGTATTTTAATCACTTATGAATATTAATTCTATAGTACAGTATATACTTATATCCCAAATGTTTCGAAGACTGTTCAAATCCTGAGAAATAAACAATTTTAACTAGTGACAGAGACTGTCCTGTGTGTTCATGCTAATGACGTCACACACCCTTGATTTAAAGTTTGGTTTTATAGAAAGCAGCGAAACACCAAAGACACTTTAACATGTTGTGTGTTTTATTAGACTGCACAGAGCAGCATTATAACAGAAGACTAAATTGTATTTTGTCTGATAAGATGGCGCTGCTTTTTCTCCACGTGATCAAGCAGAATAGCTAAGTGGTGCTTTCGTCTCGCATCACTCTCGTCTCTCATTCGCAATTGTTTTAGTGCTCTTGTTTCGCTTCAACAGCTTTCAGCCTACTCTCCTTCATGATAATAAGTGTTGAGTACTATAGCTCATCCATCAAGAGGATTTCTGCAGGAGTCCTTTAGGATGTATTGAAGACTACAACTCCCATGATTTCACACTCAGTCACTGCGTCATCAAACTACGCCTTTGTTTGTTGTGAATACGCGCCCAGTGGCGAAAATTACATGCTGTGCCTTTAATCTGACATATTTTCACATTTTCTTTTCATATTTTCTCTTAAGTCTACGAACTTTTTCCAAATTTTTCATGTACTGTTAGTATACTCAAGCATGCACATTTTAAACACGAGAAGCCTGATTTTTCATGCCAGTTTTGGCTTCCCATGAAGTTTTTTTTTTGTAAGGAAAAGATCCAAAATACACTTCTAATTGTTTTTTTGTCACACTTTATTAGTTTCTGTCTGTAGATTTTAACTTCAATACACATTTTAAAGACATTTAGTCTCCTGCACTGTGCATAAATCTCCACTTCGGTAGCTTTACACACACCGGACTTTACACTTTTATTCATATCTGTATTCTGAAAGATTTTACAGCATATAAACAAGATTTTATTCAACCACTAAAATTCTGTTGTTGTTTTTTTCTGGAGTATAAAAAGAGATTCTCAAATTTGTAAACACCTTTGACTGTAAATTTGTCAAAAAAAAAATACATCAAATTAAATAATTAAGAAATAATAATTTTGGCACATATTTCATAAAATAAGGTCTTATATGCATATTCAAATTGGCAATACAAAAAAATGTAAATGTGTTGTCTTTTTGAAATGTCAGCTGGGAAGGAATGGTGGACGTTTTCAGGCAAATTAGATATTAAAATATCCACCTGTGAACACAATACAGATATCGATAAAACTGAATTCTGTCGTGTGTGTAAGATTTATAGCGCAGTGCAGAAGAAAAATACTATTTTTACAAAATGATCTTTAAAAATGTGCATTGAAATCAAAATCCACAGACAGAAATGGATAAAGTGAACATTTAAAAACACTTTGTTGTTGTTTTTGTGTGTTTGCGGCGTCCGCTGATGTTTGTAAATCCTGCGTTAGTTTTCACCTTGTTGATCTCAACCCTTGGCCTTTCCAAAGTGCAAGTGAGCGGGAGGATGTTGAAAAGATGACCAAACATCTCCGCTGACCTCCGCGACTCTGCGACGTGTATCACTTTAGAGGGCAGAGGGCAAATCTCACATCCTCAGGTTTCAGATTTCAGAAAGGTTTTTTTTTCCCCCTCTGCTTTGTTCTTATGGAGAGCTGATGGACTGCTGAAGACCAATGCAGGAATAAATCACTTTCCTGTTTGTTTACTTCTCACCGCATCTGTTGCTGGAGAGATACACAGAGGAGGGGATGTGCCAGATGTGCCACTTTTTTTTTACTATTTCTGTCGAATAAATGATTATATAATAAAATAACCACATTTAAGTTATTGTTTCAAGACTTATCCTCCCCTTTATTTGGCGCTACTGTAGGTTTCCATCTCTCATCTCTTCACATTATTTTTCTTTAGATTTTACAGTATTAACTTCCATTTAGTAGGCTACAGACTTTAATGAACATGACGATGGACTGCTGTTATTTTAGCGAGATTATTTACATCCATTCGCGATTACAGATATCCTAAAAGGGAAGACGTCAAAGAAACCCAAGCCCTGAAGCAGTGCATGGTTTCACCGAACTTCAGAAGGAGTGTGGATTTGCGGATCTGCGAGTGTCGTAGCGCTTGATGCTAGCAAAACAAACCGCTAGTCTCTTCAGTTTATCCAGACTGAGGTGTTTGTTGGCAGTCAGAAAACAGCGTTTAGTGCTGTTTGAAAAGAGAAAGCCATGACAGAGATGAAAGGTTTCCCTCTGCTGGTCTCTGAGGCGGAAAAACTAATCGAAACAGAAGCAGAATAATAACAGACGCTTTAAACAAACCGCTCTGTGTTTTGACGAAAACGTGCGGCAGTGCATACACGGAAAATAAATGACCGATGTTATAGAGGAAGAAAATATTAGTGCAATTGTTGTACCTTGTAGATTGTTGTATATATTTGTTTACTTGTTGTTTGTGCATGACATATAGCCTATATATATATATATTTCTGAGTTTTCCCAGAGATGGGTTGCAGCTGGAAGGGCATCCGCTGCGTAAAACATATCCTGGATAAGTTGGTGGTTCATTCCGTTGTGGCGACCCCTGATTAATAAAGGGACTAAGCCGAAAAGAAAATGAATGAATGAATGAATATATTTCTGAGTAATATTTATATAGCAGCAGTGAATATTGCATTATATGTTATATGTAATATAGAGGCGACGTGGTGGCGCTGTGGGTAGCACAATTGCCTCACAGCAAGAAGGTCGCTGGTTCGAGTCTCGGCTGGGTCAGATGGCATTTCTGTATGGAAATTGCATGTTCTCTCCGTGTTCGCGTGGGTTTCCCCCACAAGTCCAAAGACATGCGCTATAGGTGAATTGGGTAAGCTAAATTGCCCGTAGTGTATGTGTGTGAATGAGTGTGTATGGATGTTTCCCAGTAATGGATTGCGGCTGGAAGGGCATCCACTGCGTAAAACATATGCTGGATAAGTTGGCGGTTCATTCCACTGTGGCGACCCCAGATTAATAAAGGGACTAAGCCAAAAAGAAAATGAATGAATGTAATATAGAACAATAAATAAAAATTATAAACAATATTGCATTATATTATATATATATATATATATATATATATATATAGCTATAAATGCTGTATATGTTATTATACCTAATTAAATATAGTATATTTTAAATAGGCTAATTGTTATATAGTAAAAGGTAAATAAATACATTAATTAAATTGTAAAGTAAATTCTAACTTTGCTAGTAAATTTTAAATATATATATATATATATATTCATTCATTCATTCATTTTCATTTCGGCTTAGTCCCTTTATTAATCTGGGGTCACCACAGCAGAATGAACCGCCAACTTATCCAGCATATGTTTTACGCAGCGGATGCCCTTCCAGCTGCAACCCATCTCTGGGAAACATCCATACACACCCATTCACACTCATGCACTACGGACAATTTAGCTTACCCAATTCACCTGTACCGCATGTCTTTGGACTTGTGGGGGAAACCGGAGCACCCGGAGGAAACCCACGCCAACACAGGGAGAACATGCAAACTCCACACAGAAACGCCAACTGACCCAGCCGAGGCTCGAACCAGCGACCTTCTTGCTGTGAGGCGA
>CAIGQW010053975.1:36203-57696 GCA_903798125.1 Danio choprae | reverse complement strand
ATTATCTATCTATCTATCTATCTATATCACGTGTTAAATGATGAATTTTCCGTATGTTTTGCCCTAAAAACAAGCTGAGGAAGTGCTGAAGTCTGTGTGCAGGAGTGTGTGTTTTCAGCAGTGTTTGAGCTGATCTGATAAAGCAGAGTAAACAGAGTCCGCTGGAGGTCTGCTGACGGGACGCTTATCACTTTAACACTTCTGCTGGAGCCTCTGCTGGTTCCTGTCAGGACCCCCTGTAGACCAGGTCTAATCGCTTCACCCGGACCACCTTTACAAGAGCAGCTCTGAACAAAGACAAAACGCTCAGCGCCTTTCACTTCTTTACGACTCTATGTGGACGCCAGAGGAAAATGTGTTCAGACTGAATTTACACTGGGTTTACAAAGGGGTATTTCACCCGAAAAATGAACATTTGCTGTTTATATACTCAGCCTCAGGCCAGACAAGATGTGGGTGACTTTTTATCTTCTGAAGAACATTAAAGAAGACTTTTAGCGGTCATAAAATGCAAGTTAATGGGTACAGACACTTCAAGAGTCAATAAAGGAAAAACTAAATGAAATGGATTGAAACAATTGAAATTTTCAACCATTTTCAACTAAAACTGTAAACATTTGATGATTTTTGGCCATTCATTTACACAACAGCTTTATTAAAGAGCAAAACAGTTTGTAAAATGGGTTTAAAGTGCAAGTTTTGAAAACTATTGTTGCGCAAACTAAATTGTAGAGATGTGAACCTACACTGGTCTCACGGTTCGGTTCGGTTACAATTATTATGCCATCGATCCGGTTTAATTGCGTATCTTGGTGCATTGACGATGCTTTCCATAAACATTTTGATATTTTACTTCACAGCACAAGAATTCTTGTATTAAAATTTATACATATATTTATATACTATTTGTAATACAATTTTGTCCTTTAATACAAGCAGTCAGATATATGAACTGTACCTTTAAAAACTCAAGTACATGCACAGAACAACATGAGCGTTTATAGCAAATAATCAAATGTAAATATCCCGCTCGCTTTCTGAGCGTTGTCGAGCGAGTTCTTACACCCCTATGATTGGTCACGCGCTCAACAGAAAAGGCTGCGATTGGCTCTAATGCTCTGGCACTATTCACCGATGAGTGACACTGATAAACGGCAGCGGCGACAACAGCTGATGCATGATAGCTGTGGAGGAGAAAACTCACTCTGCAGACACGCTGTAGTGTCAGTAAATTGTGCAGAATTTCTGCGTTTTTAAGTAGTTGGAGTATTTTAATTACTCGCGCTCACCTCCCTCGCCATAGTAATCTACCGCAATATAGCGCATATGAGATAAATGGCGTCAGTACGTAACAACCGGTTAGGAGCTATTACTGAACCGAAACCGAATTGTCTGCGTCTGCATCGCTGTGCACCAAAGAAACAACTCATTTTGACAGCCCTACTAAATTGTTACATCATGCACATTTGTATATTGCATGTTAACTCAATATTTATTTGTAAGTATTCAGTGAGCAAAACAACAATAGTAGACTACAGGAGTGCATGTGCACGTGTGCGTAATGTTTCTTTAAAGAAATATATCGCCACCTACTGGCCTGGCATACACAATACATCATTTTTAGTTGTTTACACCTTGTGAATGGGGTTTCTTTTGACATTTATATAGAAAAGTTTTTTAAATTGCAAAGGATAAAGCTCTTAAGTTTTTAGTACATCCTCAAATTTAAAAGAACACTCCACTTTTCTTGAAAATATCCTCATTTTATCAATTCCCTTAGAGTAAAACCGTTTTGCTGTTTTTTATCCATTCAGCCGATTTACCAACACTATCTCACTGCAATTCGTAACCTTTTGATTTAGTGGCTAATTCGTATGAATTCATACGATCTCATTCGTACAGTTTAGTACAATTTGCTTATCCCCCAATGACAGTTGGGTTTAGTGGTGGACTTAGGTGCCACGCCTCCTTTTAAAGGGACATCCCACCGGAAACGTACGTTATCTGTCCCTGAAATAAAAACATAAATACAGTGAATACAAAGTATTACATCCCAAAAATGTCTAAAATGGGCTGATGGTTGATTTCTGTGAGTGGTTTGTAAAGGAATATGTCATTCATTTGGTTCTTAGAAATTTGGTTCTTTGGTTCTTGGTTCTTTTTTTTTATTAAAAACACTTTACAAATGTACAAACCCTGTCCTTGTCTTGCCCAACTGAACCTACAGATTGAATAGTTTTGTTATGCTAAAAACTGTTATTTAGAAAAACAAAACTTCAGAAACAGCAAGTTTAAGTTGTTATCGTTCACACCAATTGATGAAAAAATGAAATTATAAATAAATTCTACAAATAAATACTGCAAATATATAATACAAATAAATGTACAATTGTCCCCATGTTTCTGTCAGTCCTGCATTTGCATTACATTTAACATAAAATGTGTGCAATACACCTTTAAGGGAATGACTCAGAGGAAGTGACATCATTTGATGGAAGAGAAGCTGACAGTGATCAAGGATTTGACCTATCATTGAATTGTATGATGTTATGCTTGTTTTTGTATGATTGTTTGAGGACGACAAGCTTAAGTCAAGTGAAAATGTATGTTTCTGGTAGAATGTCCCAAAAAAGCATACGTTTTTGAACGACTGAACTGTACGAATTTGTACGAATTCGCCACTAAGCTGACAAAACGTAAAATATTTACATTCGTGAGATCAGGCTGGATCTACAGGTCTGGCGGGAGCACTTTTAGCTTAGCTTAGCATAAAAAATTGGATCAGATTAGACCATTAGCGTCTCACTCCAAAAAAAAAAAAAAGTCAAAAACGTTTCGATTATTTTCCTATTTAAAGCCTGACTCACATTGTTTGCACTAACTAACGTTAAAGCTTGTAGTTACATCGTATACTTCAGAAAATGAAAAGTTGTTATTTTCTAGGTCAACATGGCTAGGAACTCTACGCCAAGCTAATTTCACCAAGCAGGACATGTTCCTCTCTAACTCTACTCTCATTCCAGCGTAACATCATTTTACAACGTGGAAAAAATGTCAAACTACTCTGACTGTGACAGAAGAAAGTCATATACACAGAGCATGACTTAAGGGTGAGAAAATGATGGACTAATTCTCATTTTTGGTTAAACTATCCCTTTCATTTTTAAGTTGAATTGTTTGACCTGGCGTTCAAGGATTCATTCATAAATCTACTTTCAGATACACAACAAATTTACAGCATCCTTTGAACGTAGCTCAGATGTATATGCTACCAAACATTTGAAATTGAACGTTAAATTCTCTGGCATTATATTTCCTTCAAGCACCTTTCTCTCCGAATTTCCTTTGAAAGTGAGCTTGAATGACAGCGAGACGTTTGCTTTGCTGCATTGTCTGTTGAATTCTGGCAGCCCCTCAGTCTGAGTTTTCCCCTTCTTTCTATAAAACAAAGGACGCAAACGCTCTGCCCCAGAAACTTCCAGATGGCTATATTTGTCAAGTGCATATTTTGAATTTTGCCCCATCTCCATGGACCCTAATGACAGGGGCAGACGGGGTTATTGTTTGCCCGTTGGAGGCAGTACGACTGAAATTCATTAAGGTCAAGGTTTGGGCTGGTTAGCATGACCCGTTAGCGTCTGAATACAAAAAAAAAAAATCGTCATTTAAAACGAGGCACCAGATTTCTTGCTCCAAAAGGACTGAATTGGAGATTAAAGGTATTGAACGTCCAAATTTAAGCAATAGAAGAAGCATAAATCAACTTGTATGACATTAAATGCTCTGATTATGGAGGATCAGTGGAATTTAAGTGAGTTCATTTTTGGGGAAGGTCAGTCATTTGATTGACAGCCAGTAAAGATGATGGCAGGTTGAGACGGGACCGTGATGTTGGATTTATTGCACATCTCTGCTTGTGTTTTGCTTGTTATTGGTGGAAACGGAGCAACGGGAGTGTTGAGTCTGTTTTAATTGACAGCAGATGAAACGCTCAAGAGGAATTTGGGGAAATGAAAATACCGTTAGGAAACATTTTCATAGCACAGAAGCCAATATGCATGAGCTTAGAGCCTACAGGACATTGTACATTATTTATATTAATATATGAATGCCAATGTGTTTAGGGAAAAGTGCTAATATAGTATTTCTAAAAACCAATTCCTCAAAAATGAAAATGTTCTGTTATATCATATGAGTTCATTACAAAAATGTAGGAAGATAGTTGAATATTTTACAATATAACCTAATATTTCTAAACAGCAACACCTCATTTTGTAAATAAAAATAAAATAACAATAAATAAAAATAAAATAATAAACAAATTTACTCAACTATTTATACATTTATTAGCAAAATGTAGAAAAAATATTAATAATACTACTAATAATCCTACATTTCATTAGGACATTAATATATTTTTAAATTATACTGTGTTCTATTATTTATTATGAGTATACAATATAATTATTAATATAATATAATATAATGTTTAGGTTAATCATAATGTTGATCAGGACAGCCTAGTTAAATACATATATTATATTATATTATATTATATTATGGTGTTAATAACTTCCTATTAAACATCTTTGTGCTCTTGTGCACCTCAAAACTGAAGTGTTTGTCTGTCCTCTCTTTCTCGAACAAAGAAAAATGAGGCTCATTACAGAGCATTACTTTCCCCTCTCAGCGCTGAAATGAGGACAGCCACATTAAAAGCACATTTCTGTGATAGAATCGCAGAGCACAAACTTCCTCCTGCTCGGCCAACAAGCTACAATTGGAAGCAGGTGCTGTGAAACTTTCTTTTCCCATGATGCTCTGAACACAAGAGACAAGTGCTCTACACTGTGTTTCAGTCGTTTAACCCTTAGCCGCATTACGTGTGTGATTACAGACACTGATTACAAGTGATTTAGATGAGGAGGATGTTTCAAATCTTTAAGCTGCATCACATTTCAATCAACACAAAGCTGGCAAAATCCACTTGACTGAGACTTTAAAACGGCAATTCGATTTTTTTAATTCACTGTAATTGTTTAAGATGGCACTGTGTAGAAATTATATATACATTTTTTTAATTTAATTTACTGTTTCAGATTTGTCATTGCCCTTTTTATTGACACACAGCTTTTTTTTTCAAAACTGGCAGATTTGTGTTGTAAACCCTGGCAACCATATTTAACTTGCATGTCATGAGTGTCAGTTAGCAAAACTGGGCAACTATTTGACATTTCTGGCTTTGATTGGCCGAACTTGTGGACCATTTTGTATTTTGGACATGGATTTGCAAAATCTGGAAACCGTTTTTTATTCTGGTTGTGGATTTTTCAATAACTGGCAACTATTTCACATTGATTTGCATTTCTTGGGTGATAATTTTGCAATTTAGTATTTTCAAAACTTTTTTATTTTGCATAATAATTAGCAAAACCTGGCAACCGATTTGTGTTCTGGTTATTGGTTTGCAAAAGTTTAATGACCATTTCGTTTTTTGGACATTGATTTGAAAAATATGGCAACTGTTTTTTTTATTTTGGATGCAGATTTCCAAAACTTGGCAACTATTTTTTACATTTTGACATTGATTTGAAAAACTTGTGTACCATTATGCATTTTGGACATGAATTTGCTAAATCTGGCAACCATTTTTTTAATTTTGGATGTGGATTTTGAAAAACCTGGCAACTATTTCACATTTTTGACATTGATTTTCATTACTTGAGTGACCATTATGCAATTTTATATTATAAACATTGATTTGGAAATGATTATTATTCTTCATGCATAACGATTCTCTTATTTTCTTGCATAATAATTTGCAAAATCTGGCAACCAATATGTATTCTGGTTATTGATTTGCAAAGGTTTAATGACCATTTTGTATTTTGGACATTGATTTGAAAAACGTGGCAACAATTTATATTTTTTATTTTGGATGCAGATTTCCAAAATGTTTGACATTTCTGATCTTGACTGTGATTGAAAGCTTTTTTTTTCAAAACGTGCTGATTTATGTTGTAAACCCTGGCAACAATATTTAACTTGGAGTGTCAGTTAGTAAAACTGGGCAACTATATGACATTTATGACTTTGATTTACAAAACTTGTGGACCATTTAGTTTTTTGGACATGGATTAGCATGGATTAGTTTTTTCTTGGATGTGAATTTTGAAAAACCTGGCAACTATTTCACATTTCTGACATTGATTTGCATAACTTGAGTGACCATTTTGCAATATTGTATTTGATTGATTGACATTGATCAAACAATTCTTATTTTGCATAATAATTAGCAAGATTTGGCAACCAATATGTATTCTGGTTATTGGTTTGCAGAAGTTTAATGACCTTTTATTGGACATTGATTTAAAAAAAGTATTTTTTATTTTGGATGCAGATTTCCAAAACTTGGCAAATAATTCACACTTTTGGCATTGAGTTGCAAGACTTTTTGACCATTTTAGAACATTGATTTACAAACTTCACATAGTAAAGTTTACATAACAATACATATTTTACATATTTGTGATATTTGATGGCCATTTTATAGTTTGGACTTTTTTCTTTTAAAGAAAATCTTTTTTTTTAAATTTGAAAAACTTGACCATATTACAAAGTTTATTGATTTGTAAAATCTGGCAACTTAATTTGTATTACCCATACTGACTTTCAACGACCAATTTAAACGACCATTTTGTATTTTGGACAGTTATTTCATTTAAACTTTCCATTCTTAGTTTTTATTTCGATGTTGATTTGCAACACTTGGCAACCATTGTGTGTTTTAGACATTATTTTGCGATGCTTGTTGGCCATTTTGAATTGCTGATTTTCAAAACTGAGCAACAGATTTGTCATTTGTACAATGATTTGTAAAACTAGGGAACCATTTAAAATTTTTTTCTATTTTAAACATCAGTTTCCAATTAGCATTTTGCATCTTGCTCCGGACACTATTTGAGTTACTATATAGGTGAATCCAAATTGACCCGTAGCTTGTGTTTTAAGTACCTACATATCATCTAAAGCAGACACTGTATTGAAATCTGTGCAAATAACTGAAAACAATAAAAAATGAAGCTGTCGAATTACTCATTAGCTTTCATTGTAATCATTCTTTTTCTGCCTGGAGTTATTTTTCTATGCTAAACATGGTTTACGTCTGTGATTCCTGAGCCTGTTGGTAATTTAACTGATGCCGGCTGGTTAATTTTTAAGCATAATGGGCACTTATAAGCATCGTTAAAGTGTCACCCTTTCAACACCCACCGTTTCTGAGAAAACACTGAAAACATGATCCGCTCTCGATCCAACAGCCGGATAAAAAGAGGAGTGATTTGCGTCTGATTGAAGCTGCTTTAAAGATGGATCCCAGATGGTCAACACAACTGTAAAACTCTCACTTTCTATATAATCAATGTAAAGACTCACATTATTTTGACTGTCTTCATGTTTGACTGTATATGTACAGTTATATACAGTCAAAGTCAGAATTGTTGATTTTTTATTTTAAATATTTAAAAATTATTTAAAAATATTTAAATATTTAAAAATATTTAAAACATTTTTTTTTTAAATATTTCCCAAATTATGTTTAGCTACAGAACAAACCATCGTTATACAATGATTTGTCTAATTACCCTAACTTAACCTAGTTAAGCCTTTAAATGTCGCTTTAAGCTGAATACTAGTATCTAGTATTCTAGTATAGCTAGTCAAATATTATGTGCTGTCATCATGGCAAAGATAAAAGAAATCAGTTATTAGAAATGAGTTATTAAAACTATTATGTTTAGAAATGTGTTGAAATAAATCTTCTTTCCGTTAAACAGAAATTGGGGAAACAAATATACAGGGGGGGATAATAATTCTTACTTCAACAGTAGGTATAATCTCATCTTGTATAAATGTATATATCTGAATTATTTTGTTTCTAATTATGAGTAACCTTCAGCTTCCCCAACATTGTTCCAAACAGATGTTCAGTGACAAACTGAGATAAAGAATATTTGTCCATTTATACTGAACTTTTGTGTTCCCATTAGGAGAAGCAAATCGTGCCAGCAAATTTAGGAGGATATTGTATTTTAAACAAGCCATTGTACTTCTGTGTCTCCCACACTTCTTTTGTCTCTGCAGTATCTCTGTGGAATGGTCAAATGTATCTCCAGTGAGGCTGTTTTCGCTAATTTGAATAACATTTATATCCTCCATTGTTTGCACGCATTCCTCTAATCTGCTCTGTTGAATCGCCGTGGATACGGTTTGATGAGCAAGCACTGGCGAGGGCTTTTTCCTCTTGTAATAGAGGTGAGGCCATTAGCAGATGAGTCCAGACTGCTGGTGCTGGGGCTTTTTATGAAGCGAGAGAAGGTCATTTGGCTGGACCATTGTCCAGCAGCGTCCTCCTCGCCCCTCGTCCCAGGCCTGAGGGTCAGACTTCAGGGCTCGTGTTTCTGTGAATGCAGGAGCAGATGGTGAAGTGGCTGCTTCATTGGAAACCAACAAAGCAAAGGCCAACAAGAGGAAGACAAGAGGACATACCACCATAGTTCCTGTCTGTGCTTTTAAATTACGTCAGGGTAAATACTTAAGACACATTCTTATAAAAAAAATATTTCATTATTTACTCACCGCATTGGAATATAAGTTAACATATGGACTGCAGAGTATGATGGTTTGTTCAGGTTATATATTCTGAAAGCTTATTTAACCATGTAGACCAGGGGTTCACAAACTCGGTCCTGAAGGGCTGGTTTCTACAGATTTTAGCTCCAACTTGCCTCAACAGACCTGCAAGGATGTTTCTAGAAAGCCTAGTAAGAGCTTGATTAGCTAGTCCAGGTGTGTCTGATTGGGGTTGGAACTACACTTTGCTGGACACCAGCCCTCCAGGTTCTTCAGTTTGAGAACCCCTGATTGTAGACTAAAGGGGCTTTCGCGTTGTATAGTTCTAGGAACTCAGTTCTAGGAACTAGCCATCAGGACAAATTTCACTTGTGCTTATTGTCAACATTTTTTCGAGAGATTTCGTACCAAAGAGTGAAGTGCAAAATCACTGACAGTAGATGGCGCTTAACAAAGAACAGAATTACACTTTACGCTTCTGACACTTATATGTTGCACAGAAGAAAAAGTCACCCTCACGCTTTTTCCTTATTTACTACGCAAGTTTTTCCACTTCTGTTTAACCTCCACTACAGCACAGAAACAGCTGGTCAAAAAAGTTTGCGGGAAAAAGTTACAAGCCATGAAAGAATATGAGTGAAATTAGTCTCATCATTGAATTATATTTAATCTACAGTTCCTGTGTGCTCGGCTAGACTGTTTTGTGCTTGAGCTCCATTGAGTCGTGTTTTACTGTAACTTTAGTAGCTCTAGGCATATGAACAAAAGCACCAATTTTATAGGTCGACCAGTTTTTAACACAACACAACAAGCCTAAGGCATTTTTGTTTTGATGAAGTTTTTACAACTGTCGTTTGCGTGTTGGTCTCACATTTGCGCCCTTTGTTTAGTTGTGGAGCGATAAATGTTGACAATAAGCACAATTAATAATCGTCTCAGTTTTCTCAGACCTTTATATCTCTGTAATAGTTCCTATAGTTCTGGGACCCTACTCTGAAGTAGGTGCTAATTTAGTTCTCCTAAAAAGAGTTTGAGTTTCTATAACTTACATTATTACCATATGCCAGAAAAGCAGATTTTTCTGCCAGTCATTCTGCCAAAGTTATCTTAATTTCATGGTAAAATGTTAATATTTCTATCTCCAGAAGATAAAGTTATAGATTTGGAACAATATGATAGTGGGCTTGTAGTAATATTTTACAGTTGCTATAATTTTACCAATATTTGCCACCATAGCCACCACAATTATATGTTATGTCGCATATATCTCATGTGAAACATCTTTGGGAATTGGGAAACTGAAGAATTTTTCCCATCAAAATTCCTTACTCAGCTACTTAGATCTGATTTTATGAGCCTCAACTTTCTGGAGCAGAATGATCATTTCCCTAAAGGAGATGTAGAGGTTGGCACGCTTGAACTCTGTGTGAGGTAAACTACCATCCATTCAGGCTAGGATTCCTCTCATTGATTTTCTCTGCCAACTGTAAACTTGAATCCTTGAAGTATTGGTTCACTTTCACAAGCTATATCTGCTTTTTAAAGTAGGTATGTAGACCACTGTTCATAGATAACTTGGCACTCATTCAAATAAAGTTCCTTGTTTTGTGCATGACTGACACATGCAGCAATAATTCCCAACTCTTCCCCAGGATCTAAAAACAAAATAGCTTTTTTTCCCCTTCCATGTAAGGTCAGATTAGTCCTCATTAATCCCTGGAGTGTGTAACTATGATAGAGATAAAGGTCCTAAAATAGCTGCTTATAGTGACCTTGTCTGTGCCCGTCAGGTTAGTGTTTCCATGATACGTTTCTCTGGCAATGTTCTGGTCACCAGAGAGCTGACTACAGATTCTTCTTTTTTTGTATAAGCCACATCCTGTTTATAATTATCATTAGTTATCTTTCTTAACTGGGCCTAGAACTGTAGGATTTGGTTTGTGGGATGTTGCGGTCTCTTGGATTTCTTTTGAGCGTATGCATGGTTCAGAGGAGCTTGACATGCCCTCAATGTATCTTTTTGACCACACTTGTTGACATTATATGCATTACGTCAGGGGTGTCCAGTCTTATTCCCGGAGGGCCACTTTCTAGCAGTCTGTAGCTTCAGCCTTAGTTAAACACAAATGAAGCTGCTAATCAGGGTTTTCAATATTGCTGTAAAGGGCTAGGTAGGTGTGTTGGAGCTAAACTTTTAGGGGAAGTAGGCCCCCAGGAGCAGGATAGGACACCGTTGCATTATATCACTATAAGAATACCATAAGTGCAGCATTTGGTAAAGCGGCAAAAAGATGGTGATCCTTTTCCAAATTAAGCACTAAGGGAAACGTTTTACTGACAGTGCAATGAATAATTAAAGATGAGAAGATATGAATATTTATCCAGCATAGGCTCATTCTGAAGATGTAGCCCTATATACATTTCTGGAGATAGAGAATTATGTAGCCAGAGGTACGCATGGCTGCATTTCGTCTTTAAAACAAACGATACGGGGCAGTATGACGCCGTACCAGCTGACCACTTACCTCCCTATGGATGGCTTTCCCGCTGTTACCAGTTTGACCAGTAGCTCACTATGTACGTCGGCGGACTTGAGACCCAGAGAGGAGTTGACCACTATGACGGGGTTCGAGTCCGGCAAAGAACAGTTCCAGAAAGCCGGTAAGACAAAAACAGAAGCCAAAAAATAAAATAAACAAGTAAATAACAGAGTGAGAATGTGGTAAAATCTGAAAACATGGTAGACATCAGGCGAGGGCTCCTCTTTTTCTGGATTGCTTTTTAAAACTGTCAGTTGGGTTTAAGGAAGTGGGTGGGCGGGTCAATCAGTGCTTTTGAAAACACTATTGGTTGGGTTTGGGGAAGGAGAATGATATGTCAGTCGATCAGTCAGTCATTCAGTCAGTTAGTCGAAAAAACTGAATTGTTTTTAAGTTATATATATCATGATTTTACCGGTCCGGCCCACTTGGGAATATATTTTACTCCATGTGGCCCCTGAGCTAAAATGAGTTTGACACCCCTGGTCTAGAGTCCACAGTTTAGGTGCACCTAGGGTATGTCTGAATCTACTTTTGCGATTTTAAGGATGGGAAAAATGGTCAGGGCACAGGGAAAATGGTCTAAAAGTGTTGTCCTTATTCTCTTAATGAGTTATGGGCTTATTTTGGGATTAATGTGCATTAAACGAATCTCATCTTCCATTCCCTTTAAGAGCAAGTTGCGGATGCACTATGGCACATTCACTATTTACATGGCAGACTTCATTCATTCATTCATTCATTCATTCATTCATTCATTCATTTATTCATTTAATCATTTTCCCTCGGCTTAGTTTCTTATTTATCAGGGGTCGCCACAACTGAATGAACCGGCAACTATTCCAGCGTATGTTTTACGCAGCGGGTGCCTTTCAAGCCACAACCCAGTACTGGGAAACACCCATACACTCTCACATTCTCAAACACTCATACACTATGGCCAATTATGTTTACCCAAAAATGTCTTTGGAAAGTGTGGGAAACCCACGCAAACACAGGGAGAACATGCAAACTCCACACAGAAATGCTAACTGGCCCAGTCGGGACTCAAACAGCGACCTTCTTGCTGTGAGGCGACAGTGCTAACCAATAAGCCACCATGGCAGACTTTGTAAGCAGAAAAAATTATGCATCACTAGCATGGAAACTAATCTGCTTGTGCACAAGGTTAAAGGGAGCAGACCATGTATGGAATAAGCCGGATTTCACCAAGGCCTCCTGAGGTGAAGATGGCATGCGAGGTATCAGTTTTTATAGTTATGTACAAAATTATAATTTTTACATTTTAACCCTTTAATTTTTCATATTTAAAGATATTTGTGTGTTGCTGTGCATGTGTAATAAGCAATGTGTACATGCATTTGGACCTGCCTTTCACTAAGGTGCTATTACATTGAATTTAGAGCAGCTTTTAGTTGGTCAATGTTGCGGTCTACTTTAGTTGCCTCAAAATAGCAACGTGACAACGATGCACTTTACCTCACCTATTTTTCAGACCAGCAAGCACAAATGTCTTTGCTATTTACACAACATGGTGCAGGGCGTTCACCGGCACCAGGTTGCAACTAGCAAACAGCACTTTCATCGTGCCTGGTGCTGCATTTTACCAAGTGTATGATAGGGCCAACATTGGTCTATCTCCCAACAGCCCATGCGACAAGATGTCACCAAAGCATGGATGTGTCAGGAGGGCTCGAGGCGTCCTTTAGGAGCCATAGGTGAATGACACATTCGGTCTTGGTTACGGGTGAGCAGGTCTAAGCCTGAGGTGAAATCTCCGTTTGTTTTGTGTCTTTGCCTGAATCAACAGTATGCGGGTGGGTTAGCCATCTGCTGACAGATAAACTCAACGGTGTGGAGAAAGGGGTGACAGAGGCCAAAGTGCAGGGGTAGATTGACCACTGACCCTCTCATTCCTGACATCCATCAAGAAATGTCCTTCCAACTCCCCAACCCACTGTCTCCCGAAAAGTGTCATTAAACCTTCAGGAATGCTCCTACTGAGAAGATGACAGGGAAAAAACAGAAAAGGGAAGGGGGGATGGAGAGGAGATGTGGGAATGACACTGTTCAAAATGGTGGATTTATTGCTCATAGTTGTCTAGACCACAGTCAAGTCCCAAATGCCACCAAGTTGTCCTCCTTGAACTTCACACTTCAGTGTTATTATCCCATCTGTGTAGTTGAGTGTTTCACAAGCTGGATTCTAGAGGCTCATCAGCAGAACACATTTGGGATATCTCCCTTATTTGATGCATAGATTTCAGGTCTTGAGGTCAGGTCCTTTCTTGCTGATTGGTTGAATCAGATGTATTTGATTACAGTGCCTCCATTTGATTGATGTGCCTTAGTAACTATTAAGAGACCATAGCTGCCACATGGGAGTAATCTTGATCATCTTCTGAATAACAAAATGTGAACAAGCAAATGCCACAGTCCACAATGAAGTATGCCTCTAGGTCTATAGATCACTAGAGACTTAGCTAAGATGCTCTAATAAGCTTTATTAATTGCTAGCCTTCAAGATTCACTTTAGCCAGGTAATAGATGAAAGTAACCAACCGAAAACCTTTCACACCCAACAGAAGTTAGTTTTAACTGTATTTCCCAGCATAAATTGGCTATTTGAGCTGATTAAAAATATACACTTTTAAAAGTAAAGGTGCAAGGAAGAATGAAAAATGGGTTTTCCCATAGAAATACCTGGGTTTACCATAGTGATACCATAGATTAGACCAAAACCTTCTCTGGTTCTGGATCCGGAGATAATTTGATCCACTCGAATCTATTCCATTTCATATTTCAAGGGCACTAATTGTGTGATGGCTTCAATTTGTGGATTTGAAAAATGCATGTTAAATATGTAATCTTGTTAGTTTTGTGAAACCAAGGGTCATAATTTTCCTGCGTGATGTTGTTGTCATGACATTCAGTCAGCTTATGATGTTTGTTGTAATCTGGCAACAGTCTTAAAAGCAGTGAGTATTTGAATGGGAGAGGATGTCGGTTTCCAGAAAAGAAGTGAAGAGTTTTCAAAGATAATTGAACAGAGAGGTCATTTTGCTCCAATCACATGCAAAACTGTTCTGTTTGATTAGTAGTGAGATCGTTGTAGTTGTGAAGAGTAATTGGCAAATGCCACTATGAAACCAAAGTTGTGACCTAAATCGTATACTTCCATATTATATAGTACGATAAAAACAGTATGCGAGCAGAGTAGTGTGTCCAAATTCAGAATTCGAAAAACAGTATGTGAGAAATACCCGGATGACCTACTACTTCTGGCAAGATTCTGAAGTGCGTATCCGATGGACGCTACGATATCCCATGATGTACTGCGAGAGAATTCATGAATGGGAATCAAGCAATGCAACTGATGCGGGTAGGTCATGTCATCATGACAAAATGGCGGATGTAGTACGTCCGAGTTCCATTCATACTACTCACATTCATACTGTATAGAACATACTTTTCTAACGGCCGAGTAGTACATTTAGATTACAATGCAGTACCTACTAAGTAGTAGCCAATTTCGGACGCAGCCCAAGTTTAGCCAGGAGACTGCTCGGTATTTTGCACCATGTTACTTTTGTTCGACCTGGCGTTGTGTTTTATTCATAACAGAACACTTAAATTGTGACTTGTCATTTTGCCACTTTTGCGCCTGATATTAAGGTTTCTTTTTAAATGGAAAAGGCATTTAATTTTTAAAATGATTGATTTATGTATGTGCATGATTATTAAAATACTACTTTGCTACAACCACTTCTTCCAGACCTTTGATATTGATGAAAATTCAGATTTGGACATTTGACTTGAGACTTTGAGATCCCCTACCATAGATGAACCTTTTTGGTTCCCCAAAGAATTTTAATATTACCAAGTCTAAAGAAACATAAGGTTGTAAAGAACTATTTGTGGAGTGAAAAGCTTGCATGGATGTTAAAGGTTCTTCATGGAACAATTCATGCCAATGAAGAACTTTTATTTTTAGGAGCATAATCACTCCCAGGACCGAGCGAACAGCTGACTGGAGGCTTTCAGCAGATGAAATAACAAGGTGATCCTGATCAATATGAAAGAAAGTGTGAAAGAGAGAAGGCTCCCAGACCACCATGCTCTCCCAAAGCCTTTGTAAACTCTTCACAGCAGCTGCCTTCAAGATGGAGTGGCTTTTGTTTTCAGGTAAATGTTTGTTTTTTTGTCATACCAACAAACACATTTGAAGGATTGCAGTTCGCCCCAACACTATCCTGACCCCTTGTCAAGGTGGCTTTAGCAAGGGTGAAGGGTCTCGTGCCTTTTTGTATTGGTTTTGTTAAAGAAAGAACTGGAAGAGATCTTAAATGTTCTAAGCACAAGAAGCACTCACAGAGAGCAAACAACCACAACAGGGGGTCACAGGGGGTCATTAGAAGTTTGTTGTGTTTGGTGATAAACGGATCATAATTTAGCAAAGGTTTTTGCAGGGTATATAAAATATCTCAAGGCAACGCCGCCTGCTTGTGTGTGTAGATGCAATCAGATGGTCAGTTAAACCAGCAGCACATAAACACTCCAAACTCATCTGGAGCTCAGATAACACATCATCTTAATGACTTCCTCCCAGACACATTTTACTGCCCCGAACAAGAAAAATACTCTCAGGTAGTTGGGTGAGGGTGTGTTGGTACAGCAGTCCTGGTGTGGTGACTGAAATATAGGCTCTTCACACACGCGCACACGCACACATTCCTTCACCTGGTCTTTCAGCTGTTTATTTACTTTCCCTCTTAACGAGTTTTGTGATTCATAACCCACCGCTAATGATCGTTTTGTGGGACAAATATTTACATATGAGACTACCACAAGAGCCATAATCGGTGCGTTAAAAAAATATGAGCTTGTGTTGTCAAACAAGGGCCCAAAGTTAAGTGCAGGAAAAGCTTAGTTACCTGAATGTATATATTCTTAATTTGTACAAAATTAGATGATTCTGCTAATCTGCAGTAGGTAAGCAAAGCAATGTTTTATGGTTGTTATATTAGTTTTTATACTGTTTAAGGGATAGTTCACTCAAAATTGAAAATTGTCATCATTTACTCACTCTGTACTTGTTTCAAAACTATTTGACTTTCTTCTGTTGAACACAAAAGAAGATATTTTGAAGAAAGTAGGAAATCTGTAACCATTGACTTCCATAGCATTTGTTTTTCCTACTATGTAAGTCAATGGTTGGTTACAGGTTTTCAGCTTTCTTCAGAACATCTTCATTTGTGTTCAACAGAAAACAAGAAACTCCTAGAGGTTTGGAAACACACGAGGGTGATCCAATATTTATTTTTGGCTGATCTATCTCTTTAAGATGTGAAATATGTGAATTAGCTTTCTTTGTTATGCACCATGCTAATAGTTACTCTGATTGTTGATTAGCTGGATTTGCTAGCCTCTTTTAGCTTGTTAGGCGATCTGTTTTAATGAATTTAGTGGGGTTTTGGGTGCATTTCAACATGGGAGAGCAGGCAAATCATCTAAGACCAGTAAACCTTCTGGTTTGTGTTTTAATCTCAGCAGAGAACTTTTTCTATTTGATATGCTAGTATGTTATTTTAGCACATTGGTGACACACAAATAGTGAAATAAAGAGATATACAGTGGAAAAAAGACAACAGTTGATGTTTCTGAGGTTAATGTTTTATATGTTTTTTAAAGACCACTAGCAGTTTCTCTGATACGTTTAACAATCTCTTGTTGTTTTTTTCTGGAAAAGTATTTGTTCAGTGTATACTAGAAAGTTCCTAATGGATTTTACTAACAAAATATTGGCCAGGACGTCGCTGATGTTGATGTTACATGAATGAAAATGTTTAGAGGCTGCTGATCCTGGTGTTTACTAGAGCGACATCTTTAGTTATCTTTACTACAGAAGCAATAATAAACAGTCATGTGCCATAACAATGGACAGAGAGCTGCTATCAGACGGAGGTTTATCTCAGATCTCTGCTTTCTATCTGGCGCCAACAATCTTTGCCATCTACTCAGAATGACAGTTTTCTGTTGAGATGTTCTGTAGGTGATTTGATTTTTGCTTGTTTTGGTATGTGGTGCATGCATTTCTTTGTAAGCAGCGATTTGGCAAATGCTTAGATGGGTTTGTTTATCTAAATATGCAGTGCAATAGACTTATCTTTATCTATTCATGAGGAAGAGATACTTTAACACTCTACTGAGTCTCTGCAGGAATCCTTCTATCTAAATCTCATTTCAGATGTAAATAAGAGTCTTCCACTCAAATCTATTTTGAAATCACATTTCACATTTGACCATTTCCTGAAATCACACTGAAGGGATCCCATATATTTAAAAGAATCTGAATATCACTTGAGGATTTGACCAGTAGCTGCCTTTTATTATCAACATAACACTTGCAACACTCTAGTGGCCGCCTAGCAACCACACAGAACATCCTAGCAACCAAGACTTACAGTTGAGCCCAGTAACTATACAATATTACCATTGCAACATTCACAACACCAACAACAACACTTTAAGCACTTTAGTGGATGCCTAGCAACCATACACCCTAACAACACCTTAGCAACCAAGGTGTGACGATGGGGCAATAACTACCCATTGCTATCAATATAGCAACAATCAGAGCACCCTAGTAGCTAGCTAACAACCACACAGAACCCCATAGCAATGCCTTAGCAACCAAAACTTGAAGATGGGCCAATAACTACCCATTGTTATTACTATAGCAATACATACAGCACCCTTGTAGCCACCTTACAACTGCACAGAACACCTTAGCAATGCCTTAACAACCAATACTTAAGGGATAGGACCCATAACTAAGCTTTATGATCACCCAGAGTAGCAGTCAAAACACCCAGTTACTTTACATTTTTACCATTGCAACACTCACAACACACTGCAACACTTTAATTACCTTAGTGGCTGCCTAGCAACCATACAAACACCCTAGCAATACCTTAGCAACTAAAGCATGATGATGGGCCAATAACTACCCATTGTCATCAACATAGCAACAACCCTCACAACACCCTAGTGGCCACCTAGCAACCACACAAAACCCCATAGCAATGCCTTAGCAACCAAAACATGACAATGGGCAAACAACTAACAATCGTTATTACTATAGCAATACAGCACCCTTGAAGTAACCTACACAGAACACCCTAGCAATGCCTTAGCAACCAATATTTGAGGATAGGACCCATAACACAGCTTTATTATCCTCAGAGCAACAGTCAAAACACCCTAGCAACCACACTGAACACACTAGCAATGCCATAGCAACTGCAGAACACTGTACCAAGCATCTCAATATTGTGGGAGCAAGTTTTTCCGCAGTATTTTGCTATCTAGATTTTCTCTGCAACTGCAGAAGTTGTAGTTTCATAAAATGTTTCTGGTTGTTCTTGTGTGGAAACCAAACGTGTCTGTCTGCTTAAACATTTAGATTTTCGTTTTGAAAAATGATTTTCTCTAATCACCGAAACAGTTAGCCGTTACAAGTTCACATGTGTGATTACTGCCAAGGTTGTGACATATGAACAGCTGCCCAATGCATGCGTCAAGCCACTCACAAACAGCAGCCAAATTCAGTGCAACTGGCCCGCAATCTGTATTACTCGACTTTGATGAATCATCCTCAATTTCCTGCATCTGGAAACTTAAACGCTCCACTGTGCTTTAAAGTAGACCTGGAGTCATGACCAAATCAAAAACTCAACACACAGAGAGATGCAGATCCAGACCAAAAATGGTGGGTCTCAAAAAACAGGATTACATTTTAATGGACTGGAATAGAGAACATGTAGAAATCACAGAAATCATATGCATGAACTTGTATCAGTTAACTGTTAAATAATGTTTTTAGAAAATAAAACCTTAATGCTGGGCAACTCAGTGGTTAGCACTGTTGCCTCACAGCAAGAAGGTCGCTGATTTGAGTCCCGGCTGGGCAGTTGGCATTTCTGTGTGGAGTTTGCATGTTCTCCCCGTGTTGGCGTGGGTTTGGTGCTCCGGTTTCCCCCACAGCCCAATGACATGCACTATAGGTGAATTGAATAAACTAAATTGGCCGTAGTGTATGAGTGTGTGTGTGTGTGTGTGTGTGAATGAGTGTGTGTATGCATGTTTTTCAGTACTGGGTTGTAGCTGGAAGGGCATCCGCTGCGTAAAACATATGCTGGCATGGTTCATTCCGATGTGGTGACCTCTGAAATAGAGACTACGCCGAAGGAAAATAAATGAATGAATGAAAAAACGTAATGTTTAAAATCACAAAAAAACTAGAAAAGCAGTGTCTTTTTCTTGATTTTACTATCTATACTCAGCAGTCTGTCCTGATTTTCATTATGCGTTTATTTACATGTATTATTTGTTTTAAATATAGTCAGATATACACATACGAAAACCCGTTTTGCAATGGAAAGTATTTTTTTTTCACAATTTCTACTTTATTTTTGCAATTCTGACTCTTAATCTTCCCAATTCTGACTTTACTCATAATAAACTCATTTTAAACTCATTTAATTTACTCATCTCATAATTATATTTTGCAGTCGTAAGTTTAATCTCACAATTCTGATTCATTCATTCGTTCATTTTCTTTTCGGCTTAGTCCCTTTATTAATCTGGGGTCGCCACAGCGGAATGAACCGCCAACTTATCCAGCGTATGTTTTACGCAGCAGATGCCCTTCCAGCTGCAACCCATCACTGGGAAACATATATGTATATGTATATCCACAAATCTCTTATTTAAATGAATATTTTCTATAGGATGCTTTACAATATTATATTTGTGCATATACAATAGTTTAGTCAGTACTGAAGCCAAATCTAACAAAATAACGTTCAATAATGGTTCAAGAATTAGTAGCACAAATTTATGTTGAAGAAAAATATTAAATAAAAATGTCAAAAATAGCAAAATTTACAATTTTATTAAAATGTTGTAGTTTTTTTTAATGTATTATCTTTCCATTTCTAAAGATGTTCTCTGACTAAAATATCATTTTAATAAATATATCTGTTTAATAAATCTGTTTTGTTCAAATGCACCAATATATTGCCCATAATGTAATTATAATATATAATTAAATAATTTACTATATAAACTAATATATATATATATACACACAACTGTACTATATATATGTAATGTTATAATATACATGATGCTACATTTTTTTAAATGTATCTGTCGACAACAGTAATAACAGTAATTAACATTAAAATTTCTATATGTAAATAATAGTTTAATATTACAATAAATATGTATTGACTGTATATTAAAATGTAATTATATATAGAGAGAGAACAAGAGAGAACATTGTTTATAAAATATACTGCACATAATATATAATAATACTTAAAAAGATATTTGTAATTCAATCTTATCTTTATAATAAATGTATACTTTTATATGGGCGTCACGGTGCCGCAGTGGGTAGCACGATCGCCTCACAGCAAGAAGGTCGTTGGTTCGAGCCCCGGCTGGGGACTCAATAAGTTAAATTGTCCATAGTGTATGAGTGTGAATGCAAGAGTGTATGGGTGTTTCCCAGTGTTGGGTTGTAGCTGGAAGGGCATCCGCTGTGTAAAACATATGCTAGATAAGTTGGCGGTTCATTCCGCTGTGGCGACCCCTGATTAATAAAGGGACTAAGTCGAAAAAAGAATGAATGAATATACTTTCATATTCAAAAGTCCACTGTTTGGAACGTTGCACATCTAGATTTCCTTCGATCGAAACATGACATAATCAAACTGTCCATCATCTTCAACGACCAAAGCAGATGAGCTCTTTTAGCACAGCTGTCTAAACGCTCACAACACATGCAGAGCTTTGAGTCTCCAGATGATTGTGTGTTTTGTTGTATTTCAGGCCTGTGAGTGTAGAATGAGGCTCATCCAGCACAGCTCCAGACGTGTGGACTGCATCAAACTCCACTGCATGTCAACAGGGCCTAAGGAAAGCTGCAGTAACTCACACTCGTCCCGCATTCATCTGAACGAGAGACTGACACGCGTGAGGATTCATGACGGGAGTGTGGATGTGGACAAAAGACATGCACCATCACAGACATTCCTCACGATAACACACATCTTCTCCATCTCCTCCAGAGCGAAACGCGGTTACACCTGCAGAGAGAGCCAGGTTTTTATCATTTACTCTTCTTTTTACATCTTTGTGGATGAAATTGTTATTAATCAAAAGACAACAGTAAGGATATTTATACAAAAAACATAGATTTGTATAACATTAAATAAGTTAAATATTATATTACGCAAGTCAAATTAATTATA
>CAIGQW010053975.1:6403-36193 GCA_903798125.1 Danio choprae | reverse complement strand
GAAACATAGATTTATATGACATTAAATAAGTTAAATATTATATTACGTAAGTCAAATCAATTACAATTATGTAATATATTTTAATAACACTATAATATTGTATACAATTAGGAAGGAGTTTAAAATGTGTATGTATAATTCAGTGTTATATTTAATATTTAATAAATATATTGTAAAAAATCTGAATTTCTGAACATAATAAATTTTTTTAATTCAGTAAGAATATAAATTTTAAAAAAGTGACCGATAAATAATAATGATTATTTTGCAAAAAAAGTATTTACATTTTCATGCTGTTCAACTTTACAGTTTCAAAAACTTTATTTTTTAGGATGATATTATAGATATCTAATAGATATTCATTCATTTTCTTATCAGCTTAGTCCCTTTATTAATCTGGGGTCGCCACAGCAGAATGAACCGCCAACTTATCCAGTATATGTTTTACGCAGCAGATGCCCTTTCAGCTGCAACCCATCACTGAGAAACATCCATACACACACATACACTACGGACAATTTAGCTTACCCAATTCACCTATAGCGCATGACTTTGGAATTGTGAGGGAAACCAGAGCACCTGTAGGAAACCCACGCGAACACGGGGAGAACATGCAAACTCCACACAGAAATGCCAACTGACCCAGCGACCCACAGAAATGCTCGAACCAGCGAGCTTCTTGCTGTGAGGCGGTTGTGCTACCCACTGCGCCACTGTGCTGCCTCCAATAGATATAATATTTCAAATTCTATACAAATGGATCTTAATTTTTAATAAGATGATATTTTTTGAGCAAAAATGTATTGAATGGAAAATTTTTTGTTGAAAATATTATATATGAATCAATATTTTAATAATCTTTGCTCACACTTTATATTAAGTGGCCTTAATTACCATGTTATAATTTGGTACAATGCACTTACTATGTACATACATGTTTTACACTGTACTTTATTTTAAATAGTATCTGCAATTTCAATTACATTTATAATTACACTGTTGACCCAACCCTTACACCTTAACTCACCCTTAAACCAAGCCATTCCACCAAACCTGTCTCTAACGCTACCTGTATCCCACTTCAAGAGCAGCAGAAGTGTTGTCCAATACAATATAAACAAGTAAAAGCTATCTACTTATTTTACTGCAAGTATCTAGTAATTTAGGCAAGTTAACATAATATAAATACATATTTTTGATTAGGAAATTTACAAAAAATATTGATATTTGAAATTTGTTTTATATATTAAAAAACACCCCACACTCAAATATTATTTAAATTTATAAAAGATAATATTAATAGATAGATTTTCCTATTTAAACCAAGACACATGCTAATGAATGCATCCAATACATCTGCAAAAACTGGAAAATTAGGTTCTAAGGGTCACAATGGAGAGCCGGGTGCATGAGTCCTGCTGAAAATAAAAGTCAATATCACTCAAATTTAATAACCATTCTCGGCACTGTAATATCCATCCATTACATGGTCATTAATCTTCGAGTCTTTCAGCTATTTTCTCTCACACTCCATGCTCTGCAGCTTTTATGAGAGAGTTTTTATTCCTGCGGTCTGTCCAATACGTTTTGCAGCCAGAGAAATACCAGCTCAGATCCATCAGGTGGGTCTGGCACTGCAAGAACAATGTCAGAACAATATGTTTCTGTAAAACGTCAGACTTCAGAGCATGTGCTGATACTACACAGCCAGCGCTCGTATCAGTGGCCTCGGCACTACCGAATGCATTCCTGCACTGAAGTTTATGCAAAGGAGCCGTTTTGCTACATTACAAACCCGATGGTATCAGTCGATCTCTCCTGAAGCGGAAACATAATGCTGTTGAAAAAACACATGGAATGAAACAGAATTTGTTGACTTAAAAGTTCTGAGAAAAAAAAAAAAGCAGACAAATGAGAAACAGAAAAATGAAAATGGGTCCAAAATGAAAGTTTTATCAGTCTTGAGTTACTAATAGGGTGAAGGGAAGGTTGAAGTTTATACAGGCACATTTTGAAGTGGAAGGCTTGCGATATTCATTTAGAACTTTTTCATAAATTAAATTGAAGTGATTGGTCACTCTGTATCCTCTGCAAAAGAAAAAAGGATACATGTAGGATACATTTCCAAAATACGATACGATACTTAAAAAAAAAAAATCTCAGTTTTTTATTTATACAACAATGGCGGTTTGAGGGCCTGAAAATGCTAATGCTGAAAATTAGGCTTCAAAATTCATGTTTCTGAAAATGATGCCATGATCTCGAAGTGATAAAAAAAAAATTTGATTTTGTGAGAACCTTGACATTCAGCATTTCAACATTTTCTTTTTTTTTTATTTGCATGAACAGGAATCACTTTGACAATGTTGTCATCTGTATGCATATTGAACAACTTCAAAAATGCAAAGGAAAATTGTGTAAATGTACTCCAAGAAACAAAAATTGGGAAACCAAAAAGCAATTTTTACCAGTCTTAAATTGAAAGGAAGCACTGGGACTACAATCAGGCCGGTGTCCTGCATAGTTTAGCTACAACTTCCTTCAATACACCTGCCTGGAAGTTTCAAGTATACCTAGACAGAGCTTGATTAGCTGGTTCAGGTGTGTCTAACTGGGATTGGAGCTAAACTTTGCAGCACACCGGCCCTGCAGGACCGAGATTGGGCACCCCTGTTGTAGTGGAGGGAATATCTTGTGCATACGAAAAAAAATACATTTTCAATGAAAAATTGAGTCGCATTTCAGGAGCAAAACTCAATGCTAAGGTGTTGTGGAGTTTGGCAAAAGTTTGTTATGTGGTTGCTAAGATGTTCAGATTTTTAGGTTGTTGCTAGGGTCTTCAGAGTGGTTGCTAGGGTGTTAACATTCATGTTTTATCATCCGTCAGATAAATCTCATAACTCTGATTACTTAAAAATGAAACAGTACACCAGTCTGCGTGGTTTGTGGTATCATTCACGTCCATAGTACAACCGATTTGGGACAAATTGGATGCCAAAATTCACAAAAATCCCCATCGTATCAGTAATACAATACTAGCCTTCATAAACACTACTAATGAGGGGTGTAATATGTTGTATCTATTCACGGGTTTGATACAAAACACTGTTTCAGACTAGCATACCTTCATGAATGAACTCACCTTGGAGACGCTCCAGAACAGATGTAGGCTTGGAGTCTTTCCATCTTTGGTCTCTTTTGAGAAAATACAGAGCTGAATCTTTGATTAGCGCAAATCCGTGTGATTCATCATGACATATTTACGCTGCAGTTGTGGAGACAAAGTCTTAAACACAAAAAGATGCGGAGTTTAATTTCTATGGCTATCAGTATGCTTCATAAAACATCTCGCCACCTTTTAGAGAATTTCACATTGGCATTGAGTCAACTGAGGCTGCTTTACAACTCACAAATCAACTATAAAACTGGCAGAAATTTTTATTCCGAAGGATTAATTTTGGTATTTTCAGCAAACCGGACATTATAGGGCCGGTAAATCTCTTTAAACCCTTAAGTGACTAAGATTAACCCACAGTTCAGATCTTACACATTACAGATGCAAAGTCTGATGGATGCACTTGTTCGAATACGTCTGTTTTATGGGAATATGCAGAAGATGGCCACTTTTCCATGGGCACGTATTCATCAAGAAGGATATTATTGCAAAACTGCACTGGTTTTCTCTGGGAAAGAGGCTCAGAAACTCTGGGGAGAGATGGATGTGGGGAGGCACGAGGACACCCAAAAATAGGCTGACATAGGAAAAATGTGCCCTCCGATGAACAGTTTTCACAGGATACAGAGGACCGCAAACTGTCAGAACATCTCCAGAACACTACTGCTATGTTTAGACATTTGTTTTCTAAGGATATCTGTAAATCTAAGATTAAGACGGATCAAATGCTAAACTTAAATGTAACCAGTATTGTGCCATGTATTAAAGGCATAGTACACCTGAAATTTTAAATTGTTCACCATTTACTCATTCTCCATTTGTATTCTGTTAAACAGAAAGGAAGATATACTGAAGAATGTTGGGAAAAAACAACCATTGACTTCCACAGCATGTTTTGTACCTACTATGTATGTTGATGTTTAGGTTTAGAGAAAGTAGTCTTAAAAATAAGTAAATATCCATTGAGCAACAGTTCTGTGGCTGAAAATGTCTTGATGCCACCGGAGAATGGCCAGACTCCAAGGTTCAGAAAACATCTCTGAACCTTGAAGACCACACCGGTGTCGCTGAGGCTACAATTCACAAGGGCTTACCAAAAGTGGACAACTGAAGATTCAACACAAGCTTACCAGGGGTCTGTACCATGCAGGTGGATTAGATGAGTTACTAGCTAGCCAGTTAAGTTTCAGTTTATTTTGCACCAATTCTGGGTTTAAGGTTCCATGAAGGTAGCTCAGCTCAGCTCAATAATACCATGGCAACAAAGAGTGACTGACTACTTCCAGCTCAAACTGGTTTCTTGAACAGTATGTTCACTATACTCAAATATACTCCATGGTCACCAGATTTTAATCCAATTCAGCACATTTGGGATTTGCTGGAACACATCATAAATGTGCAGCCAATAAATCTCAGTTCTAATAAATTTCAGTATGGACAGGTTTTCGGCACCTTGTTAATTTAGTGCCACAATGAATTAAGGCAGTTCTGAAGGCTGCTCTATTAAGGAATATCAGACATAATGGCTAGTAAGTGTTTTGACCTTATTCTTCACGTCCGAATGGGTGCAGTCATTGAAACCTTAATTGGCTTCAGACTTCAAGTCTCATTCACTTACATTGATTTTAGACATAAAAAACAGCTTGATGTTGATGCTGCTGTTTTTTTATTATATTATTAGTATGTGTAGTTATAAGCACCCTTGTTTGTAGAGCAAGTAGTTTAGCAGTTTTCTGCCATTTGTTATTTCAATTAATTTCTTCAATAGGCAACTTAGTCAGAAGAGCGTACTTTGCATTGCATAATAAGGTCAATATATTAGTCAACATTTGAAGTCACAGTCACATTTTGCAAGTACAAGATATCTGAAACGACAGTGTCCTCCAATTAGACAAGCTCAAAACCAGCAGGTCCAAGCTGGTGACTTCAGCAAGAGTTCCTCAAACTGCTATTTTGCACAAATGCTTCTTTTTTCCCCCTCAACCATTAGGTGGGCTTTCCTGAGGGAGTCAGAAGGCAGGTTTCATCCACGCTGCCAACTCAAACACTGAAACTGCATACAGTGTAGTTTACGCTACAGTGCTCGCCGTCATCAGAGCGTGGAGGACCGGAGAAAGGAATAGAGCCGAACTTTCTCTCAAGAGAGAGGATTTAGCGTGAGCTCAAATCAACGATACGGTTTCTGCCAGCTATAGACTGAAGAAAAGGTCCATCCGTCCACTCTGGAGAGCCAGAAGTTCTCAGGTCTCCACTGTCAACATTTAATCCCCTTGTACGAGTTTGTCGGATCTCGCTGTTTTAACTGGCATCACTCAGAGACGGACCAAAAACACTGTTCAGACACGTATGTCGACTGGGACATAAAACATAAGAAACGCAGCATGATTAAAGTATCATATGTGTGATTTACTGTAAATGAGAATGGGATCATGTGCTGATTGTCAGTTGGTGAATGTTTGGTTTTCCAATGTGTCGTGTAGATGAAGAACCGCATGTGCTCAAGGAAGCAATAATGTATTTATAGTGATGGTCATGGTTGCGAGTGATAATTACGATGTCCTTTGAGAGCTTTAGCTGGAAAATATCATTTGAGGAAACTATTTATAAAAACAAAATATTCATGGCTGCTTTATATTCTGGTTAATTCTGTTTGGTTTGTTAATATATCGAATTATCGTGCAATATGTGTTTTCACATTATGATTCCAATGACTGATTAATCAATTGTTAAAATTACTATAATTGAATATTTGGGAGAATAAAATAGTCTGTGTTCTTTGAAAAGTGTACTTGTATTATCATGCTATTATATTGTCATACTGGCATTACATATAAAGAGTGGCATAAAATGACCTGAAAATGACAATGACATTGTTTATTCCTATATATCGTACAGCAATAATTAGATATTGTGACAGGCCTAATGTTAATTCATTTCAATGTACACAAAAACTCCATCTATGATTTGGAAGAGAAAATTAATGTTTTAAACATATTAATAATTTTTTTTAAATTCATATTTTTATCAAGCATAAAATAAAAAAAATGTCAGGGTGATGCAACTGCCCTGATAATATAATAGAGAACAATTTTTTTTCCTTCAAAATGCCAAAGACACCCAGAACACGCTGGCAACCTCCTAGTATGTCAGAGTAGCCAACAACCTTAGCATTATCAGCATTATAGCAACACCCTGACAACCATCCAGAAATCCAAAGCAATCAAACATCCATTCATTTTCCTTCGGCTTAGTCCCTTTATTCATCAGGGGTCACCACAGCAGAATGAACCTACAGAGGGCCGGCTCTAGGCATGGGCTGAGATCACCCAAATGTCTGTCTTGCCCACCCAATCAAAAAGACAGCAGTATACAAATATGCCCCAGTAAAAAATTGGCAGCGCACCAGTAAAATATTTAAGATACAATTTCATTATATGCCAGAGTGGTTAAGAGTGGTAATCCCAGAATAAACGTTATTCTCTATGTACAACCGAACCAACGCTGGTGAAATCAATGTAGTTTAATCAAAAACAAACTGACACATGTGCGCAGAAAACTATAACCCGCACCTCTCGCACCACTCCTGCTTGATGCTGACACGCTGCTCTCCCGGTGTGAATTTCCATTGTTAACATGCATGCCGAAATACGCGCTGCTCATGCGGCGCTCATACATTGTGAAACCGGCATAACAGCCTTCCATGCAGGTGTCCTTGAGTTTTTTAAGACCTGAGTTTGTCAAGTCGACAAAACTAAAGTTATAATATGACGATGATCTTATTTCGACTAAGCATGGCTATGAAGCAGAAAGGAGGCATGATGAGTCAGGGAGGTTCTCAGTGAGTCGGGTCTAAAAGACAACAGATAATTCTATAAAACATAACAGTTTTTTGTATTCTATATAATTCTATATAAATTCCTGCAAAAGATTTCATAAATAATCTTAGCATATCCAGCTGCAACCCAGCACCGGGAAACATCCATACACTCTCGCATTCACACACACACTACGCCAATATTGCTTATTCAATTCACCTATACCGCATATCTTTGGACTATGAGGGAAACTGGAGCACCAAGAGGAAACCCACTCGAACACAGGGAGAACATGCAAACTCCACACAGAAACGCCAACTGGCCCAGCCAGAGCTCGAACCAGCTACCTTTTTGCTGTGAGGCGACAGTGCTAACCACTGAGCCATCGTGCTGCCAGCAATCAAACAACATATTACAAAACACTCAATGCATTACACTCAGAACACCTTAGCAATGCCCTGACAACCACCCAGAAACCCAAAGCAACCAAACAACATAATAAACCCAGATACACCAAAGCAATCAAACAGCATATTACAAATATGCTATTCTATCAGTAATGTTTATTTTAAGTAGCATGTTTTTAACTAGATCTTCATTGTCATAGATATGCAATTGTCACTAACGAGTTGCAAGAAAGGGAAAAGTCGAGAGTTCAGTTTTCCACACCCCAAACGCTCAATCTTTTCACAAAGAGAAAAGTCAAGAGGTGGAATGAACGCTGAACTTGAGTCAGAGCCATGAATCCATAAGCCAGACTCTTGACAATCGCTCCTGGATGGATCTCAAAGCTGTCGCACCATCTAAGAGACAAAACCCATGCAGACAAATCCACAGCAAGACAGTTATTCCCGAGACTTCAGCCTCAAAAAGCTCAAAGGTTTAAATATGAACAGACGTTGAGCTTTGTAGGCCTACGGTTTTCAATTGATTTTCCTTCTGAAGGAGTGTTTCTCAGGCCCTGAGCGAACACATATGTCTGCCAGCATCTCAAAATACATGTTATTTAGCAAATCCGCAACACTGAAACTGTCTACTGTAAAGTGACATCAGGTTAGATCATCTATAGGGTGTTTCCTGAGTCCTGTTTGCATTTCACAGAGCATCTTTTGATAAGTCCCCTCAAGACCGTATAGCGGAAAGCACTAGAGATACTGTCAGTGTTCATTGTCTCTGATGAACAATAAGAAAACTGTCTGCATCGCTGTGTGTTTGCGTGTGTGTGTGCTGGCTTACAACATGATTTACTATGAAAACTAGCCAAAAATCTCATACTGATGTCAAAGTGTACTAAAATAAAATTAGGGTTTTCAAAGCTGAAGCCAAGGACACCCAAATATTATAACCCCCTTCTGAGGAAACCCCTTCATAAAACATAAAGACATTTATATGTTTTCATGTAGAGTATAAAGAACCCTTTGAACTACAAAAGTGTGATATATATTTGTAAAGCAACTTTATAGTAAGTCATTAAAATATTATCTGGAAAATATTGAATTAATAATAGTTTGTGAAAACGTTTTAGTTTTCAATTCTTTTGTACAGGCTCATTCATTCATTCGTTAGCGCATGTCTTTGGACTGTGGGGGAAACTGGATCACCTGGAGGAAACCCACGTGAACACGGGTAGAACATGCAAACTCCACATCAGCATCCTTCTTGCTGTGAGGCGACAGTGCTAACCACTGAGCCACCGTGCTTTCCCTTTGTACAGGCTCTTTCAATTTAAATAGATTTCTAATGTAGGACTCCCCAAAATCCCCATAGCAACTGCCTGACAACCATTCAAAATATGCTTGCATCTACACATCAACATGATCAGAACCCTTGGCGACCCTCAGTACTCCCTGGCAACCCCCTAGCAACCACATAACAACACACTGACTACCACCCATAATATCTTAGCAACTACATAACATGATGTTCATTCATTCATTCATTTTCATTTCGGCTTAGTCCCTTTATTAATCTGGGGTCGCCACAGCGGAAAGAACCGCCAACTTATCCAGCATATATTTTACGCAGCGGATGCCCTTCCAGCTGCAACCCATCTCTGGGAAACATCCATACACACCCATTCACACTCATCCACTACGGACAATTTAGTCTACCCAATTCACCTATACCATAGGGCCTCACAGTGGCGCAGTGGGTAGCACGTTCGCCTCACAGCAAGAAGGTCGCTGGTCGCTGGTTCGAGCCTCGCCAGTTGGCGTTTCTGTGTGGAGTTTGCATGTTCTCCCTGTGTTGGCGTGGGTTTCCTCCGGGTGCTCCGGTTTCCCCCACAAGTCCAAAGACATGCGGTATAGGTGAATTGGGTAAGCTAAATTGTCCGTAGTGTATGAGTGTGAATCAGTGTGTATGGATGTTTCCCAGAGATGGGTTGCAGCTGGAAGGGCATCCGCTGCGTAAAACATATGCTGGATAAGTTGGCGGTTCATTCCGCTGTGGCGACCCCAGATTAATAAAGGGACTAAGCCGAAATGAAAATGAATGAATGAATGAATTCACCTGTACCACATGTCTTTGGACTTGTGGGGGAAACCGGAGCACCCGGAGGAAACCCACGCCAACATAGGGAGAACATGCAAACTCCACACAGAAACGCCAACTGACCCAGCTGAGGCTCGAATCAGCGACCTTCTTGCTGTGAGGCGAACGTGCTACCCACTGCGCCACTGTGAGGCCCCATAACATAATGTGAAATGTAAAAAATAAATAGAACTCAACAACCAGCTAAGACACCCTAGTAACCACGTAGCAACACCCTGGCAACCTCAAGGACACCATAGCAAGGCAAGTTTATTTATATAGCACACAGTAGCAATTCAAAGTGCTTTACATAAACAGGAATAAAAGAGACAAGTATAAAAATTAAAAACAAATAATATGAAAACAGATAAAAACAGATTAAAATGTGTTAAAACAAGTTATAAAAGAATGAAAAAGAAAAGAAAGACATAATAGTGCGATCTGTCGGACGTAGCACAGTGCTCATTCAGTAAAGGCACAGCTAAACAGATGTGTTTTCAGTCTGGATTTGAATGTACCTAATGTTGGAGCACATCTGATCATTTCTGGAAGCTGATTCCAGCAGCGGGGGGCGCAGTAGCTGAAGGCAGATTCACCCTGCTTTGACTGAACTCTTGGAATTTCTAGTTTATATGATCCTAAAGATCTGAGTGATCTGTTAGGTTTGTATTCAGTGAGCATATCTGTAATGTATTGGGGTCTAGGCCATTTAGTGATTTATAGACAAGTAGTAATAATTTAAAATCTATTCTAAATGTAACTGGGAGTCAGTGTAAAGACCTGAGGACAGGTGTGATGTGCTCTGATTTTCTGGTTCTGGTCAGAATCCTGGCCGCAGCGTTCTGGATGAGCTGCAACTGTCTGTCTTTTTGGGAAGGCCAGTGAGGAGGGCGTTACAGTAATCCACCCTGCTGCTGATAAAAGCATGAACAAGTCCTCACTGGAAACAAAGCATCTAATTCTTGCAATGTTTTTGAGATGATAGTATGCTGATTTAGTTACTGCTTTGACATGACTATTTAAACTCAGATCTGACTCCAGAATTCAACCAAGATTCTTGACGTTATTTTTTGTTGTTTGACCCTTAGAGCCAAGGTACACATTCACCTTGAGAACCTCATCTCTGTTCCCAAATGCAATGACTTCAGTTTTCTCTTTGTATAACTGAAGAAAGTTTTGGCACATCCACCATAGTACTGATTTGTATACTAATAACAATGTCAAAACAATCAATGTTCATATGGATCTACACAAAAACTGAAAATGCAGTATTATGTACTGTATGACAGGCCAGTAGATGGCAATGTAAATTTCCAAATAAACACTGCACACATGCACACATACTGTACAGTCCTGAGGCATAGGTTTAGAGTTGACAAAGCCAAACACATTCGCCCTGGTTATGTTTAGGTTCAGTGGATTCAAACGTATGCTGAGAGCGTTGCATATAAGTTGATATTTATTACTTTACTCAAAGTACTCAAACCTGCTGATTGGTCAGGTTTGGGTTTGCTATCTCAAACTAGGATAAAACCTGAGGGGTATTGCACAAAAGTGGAATCAAGTAAGCCAGGATAATGGAAAAAGCGTGGCTTGACCTAGTTTAATTGGGTCCTCCTGGCTTAGTCTGTTGCACGTTTGCTAAGCCATGATGAGAACGTGCCACTATGTCAAGCCCAGTGTAGATAGCCAGGATAAGAGCACATTCACTGCATTTGTTAACAGACCCCGGTATTAGTCACAGAATCAATGATGCAGTTACGGATAAAACCTGATGTGAGCCAATCAGGTAACGGGTTGAAAAATGCCCCTCTCGCCCACCATTCTGAGAACTCCCATTACTTTCATTCAGAGAATTAACAGAAACATATGAGGTGAGACGTATTAAATTGTTCACTTTGTCTTAAATGTGACCAGTGGATAATTCATGCAACTCATGGGGAATAATTTAGCTTAATTTGGCTAAATGTAGCTTTTGGCTTTCATGCAACTTAGACAAATTCAGCCAGGATAGCCTCAAAATCCCAGCTTATCCCTTATCTTACTTTTGTGCAATACCCCTCTTCTCTGAAGCAAGTTAATGTTGCGTAAGTTACCATGGTGACAAAAACCAACCATCTTCTTGAGCCCCAAAACTCAAGAGTGTACTCAAATTAAAAGGGAATTTACTGGGGTAAAAACCCAAACCGGTTTTGTGCAATAGGCATCTTTAGTCCACCATTGTTGTCAAGCTTATACTAGTACGCATGCTCATGACATCACCATTTTGTAAACACGCCATTGTATAAACAATCTCACAGTTCAAAAATAATTGTCTGAAGCAATCGTTATGTCATCAGATCTACGTGAACTTCCCCCTACTTGTGAGATGTTTACGTGTTAGCGAGAGCGTTAGCAGTCAGTGGAGAAATGCCTTCAGAGATGTATAGATGTGGTGGACAGAAGCTGTATTGTGTGCACTGCATGTGGAGTTGCGTAAAACAGATCTCTGCCTGCTCACCCTCATCTCATACCACCCAGATCACTGCATACGGACACGGCTGAGCGACCGCCAGCACTCCCATAATCCTCTCTGCTCCCTGATACTCAACAGAAAGCACGTTTTGTGACTCATATTTACCATGGTAACATTTACAAAGCCCTTCTGCAGGTTTGCCAAAGCTACCGTAGAGCTAGCACAGCTTCTCCTTCTCAGTGCTAATGTGCTAGCCAACATAAACAAACCTTTGGCCCACAATTAGGAAATATATTCCTTTTGTCCAGCTGCTTCTACACCCACAATTCCACTGGGTTCCCCACACCCTGAGTTGAATAAAGATGACAAAAACACAAAACAATCAATTAGATTTCAGATTTGATGCAAATGATTGGTGAAGTTGGAACATTTTTACATACTAGCGTGCTACATGATGTTTTGGAAGATTTTTGTGCTATGAGGGAAGACTAAATGGGTCACAAATCCCTGGAAACACACCAAAACAAAAGTGTATATAACCGATTATGACTTTGTTTATATCTCCGCTATAGTTACAAGACACGCCCATTACTGCTGATTGGCTGCCAGTGTTTTTTTTTTTTTAAAGTTCAGTCCAACAGTGTCATCAAAAGTGTTGCTTGTTGCACCTTTAACTACATTGACAACTATTCCACTTTCAAAACTCTCTCCTCTAAATATACTGAATCAATGGACAAGAAAGGACATTGTGCGGCACAGATTTACCTCAGATTTACCACGCTAATAGTAACAAAAGTCCATCTGCAAGTTAGCCAAAGTTACTGTAGGGCTAGCAGAGCATTTCTTCTCAATGCTACCTGGCTGGCCAACATAAACAAACCTATTAATAAATGGTAATTGGAAACATCTTTCCCTTTGTTTGGCCTCTTCTACACCCCAATTCCATTAGGTTTACAACATGCTTTAATTAATAAATGTTAGCAAGATGTTAAAAAATCAAGACCATCAATTAGACATCCGCTTTGAGATGCAAAAATCTGCTGCAAACCTCAGTAAACCAGGCCCTCATTTGTTGTTTGGAAATAAATCGGATACAAATTGGATACGTGCCAAATTGACGGTAATGTAAACAGAGAGATAGGATTATCTGAAGCATCGCTGTCTGTACGTCATTCTCTAATAGCAATTGTTGTTCCCCAAACATCTTTACTTCCTGCTGTTCATCAGCATTCCTAGGACCCTATGTAGTTTATGCAGCTGGTGGACCTCGATATTCAGCATAAATCATATTGTTTTTATTTATTATTTCATAAATACAGTAAAACAACTTGAACTCCAAATATAGAGTAATAAATAAGATTTTTGTCAATGTGAAAGTTTTCATTCATGGGCCCACGTTTACATTTCCTCAGCACCAAAACAAAGGACAAAACAGTTTAGGGTTTTACCAAAGGAAATGTATTCATGGCCATAAAAAATAATAAACAATTAAAATATCAAAGGCTATAGGATATTAACTTCTTACCATTGAACTACATTGGGCATGTTCTGTACAATAATTGCCTTTCACTTTGGTCAGTAATTGGTTTCGTATTAGGCTTGTCGGAGCTTTCTGAAATCAAAAATATCATATTTTGTTTAGACTACTAAATTATGTGAGTGTGCATTTCTTCTGGAGAAGCACGTGGGAAGGAATTTACAGACAGGTTTATGCAACCCAGGCTCATTCCGATTACGTACCTCATGTACATTTCAGGAGATCGGCAAATACGTACGTTTTTTTGCAGTTTTTGTTTTCGCGAGTCCACCAGAGACCGCTGTGTACGCTTTTTTAGATCTCAAATTTCTCTCATGAGTGCCATTCGCGGCTGCTGTTTTCGTGTAAATTCACCAGAGGCCGCTGTCGTCTGACTGTCGACTGACTGACTGACCAATCAACTGACCCACCCTCCTTCTTTCCTAAACCCAACCAATAATGTTTGGTAACTGGTAACATCGGAAAAGCTGTACATTCGGAGGTAAGCGGTCAGCTGGTAAGTGAGAAAAGGAACAGCGTCATACCACCCCGTAGCGTTTGTTTTAAAGATGAAATGCAGCCATGTGTAGCTCTGGCTACATATTTCATGATCTCCAGAAATGTATATTGGGAATTTTCAGAATGAGCCTATGTTGGGTTTATGATTTCTTTTTACTTTTCATGATTATTCAATAAAGGGATTACTAAATAATATAATTGGGAAAAAGAACCTCCCTTTAAGCATGTGCAATCTTTCAGATGGTATAACAAGTGTAAACTAAAAAAACAGATATGGGTCATCATTGGGGAACGTGTAAACAGATGAAAAAAATCTAAACTAATCAGAATTGGGCATCAAGACTTGCAGTGTAAACAAGCCCCAAATCATCAAGGTTTAGTTGCACTGCATCACTCCCATAATCCTCTTTGTTCTTTGGTACTGCATGTAGAAAACAATAAAACACATTTTACAGCACAGTTACCTCAAATGTACCATGCTAGCAGTTAAAAAAGTCCTTCTGCTGGTTTGCCAAAGTTACTGAAGCACTAGAAAGGTGTATTTTCTCCATGCTAGCCAACTAAAGCAAACCTTTGTCCTACAATTATCAGTAATTTTGACACATATTTTCTCGTTTATCTACATCCAAAACAACAAATCCATTTGGTTTACCACAGGTTGAAAGTCATAAATGTTAGAAAGATTTAAATTAAACAAAGCAATCAATTAGACTTGCTTACATGCTAGATGACATTTTGAAATAACGTGACGTTTTGAAAGTTATCTTTTATTTCTACTGCTAATTCTGTCACACAATTAAACAGCAATTCAGAAATATATTGTCTCTTGTTTAGATGCTTCTAGGCAGCACGGTGGCGCAGTGGGTAGCGCTCTCGCCTCACAGCAAGAAGGTAGCTGGTTTGAGCCTCGGCTGTGTCAGTTGGCATTTCTGTGTGGAGTTTGCATTTTCTCCCTGTGTTCGCGTGGGTTTCCTCTTGGTGCTCCGGTTTCCACACAAGTCTAAATGGGTTGCAGCTGGAAGGGCATCCGCTGCATAAAACATATGCTGGATAAGTTGGCGGTTTATTCCGCTGTGGCAACCCCTGATTAATAGAGGGACTAAGCCAAAAATAAAATGAATGAATGAATGGATGCTTCTAGACCAACAACTTGGGTTGGTGTACCACTTGTTAAAAATAATAAATGCTAGGTAAAGGTTTTAAAAATACAAAACAATCAATTAGACCACCAACTTTAATGCTAATTGCAATGAAGCTGAAATATGTTGATGTTTTAGTGCGCTACATTACATTTTGGAAGATTTCTGTGCTACGAGTGCCCAAAATCTATCACACATCCAAACAAACTGAATCATTAACTACTGTTTCTGTTTTACTCCCATAATCCTCTCTGCTCATTGAAACTGAACAGAGAACCAGAAAACAGCCTAGTTTAACTAACATAAATTTACCATGCTTACAGTTACAAAAGTTCTGTGGGTTTGCCAAGTTACTATGCAGTTAGCACAGTATCTCTTCTCAATGCTAACAGGCTAGCCAACATAAATGAAAATCTGTCCCACAAATTAACAGTAATTTGGAAGCTTATTTTCTTTTGTTTGGCAATTCCACTGGGTGTCCAACACACTGAACTTAATTAATGTTAGCAAGATTTTAAAAATAAAAAACAATGAATTAAGACATTAGCTTTGATGCTAATTGCTTGTGAAGCTGAAACATGTTGAAGTGCTAGCTCTCTACATGACATTTTCAAAGATTTTTGAGCCAAAATCAGTCACACAAAAACAGTAAAGTGAATCATCAAGGCTTGAGTGAACAGCATTGACTGTTGCATGAAGATATATAGCTTTGTTGAGCAGAGGAAACAAAAGTGGAGCCACAGAGCAGCTGCTAATGCAATCTGGGAGTATTAGTTTTAAACATCGTTTCGGTTATTTTCCTGCTTTAGCATAATAATGTGATGTCAAAGTAATCAAAAGCACCTGAACTCTACTCTTCGTTCACACTTTGCAACCCTACTTGTACTTTAGACCTTCAAAGCTCAAAGAGGAGATATTGAGGGAGTGTGTTTTCATGTCAATATCAGGTGTAGATTGTCATGGCGGAGCGATGGTCAATCATAATTGTGTGCAGCCATTGAGAAATCAGACAAATAGTGAAAGTTTGAAGGCCAATAAATCATAATTCTGATATTGGCTCACATGATTTGAACTTTTAAACTTAATTTTTTTTAAATTTGAGTTTAAAAGGTGAAATAATGAATCAATGCCAAAGATTGTATGATAAATAGAGCTCCAAGCTAAATTTATATACACTGTAGAAATCTAGATCTGTCTATATTTGTAAATCTAGAGATCATTAAAGACCACTGCAGTCACGTCTCATATAATGTTTTTAAATGAAATTATTGCACGCATGAAAATACATATTATTCAAAATTGTTACAGAGAAAACTCTAAAGTAAAGCCACATTTACTAAACAACCATTTTCAGAAACAAACAATTAAATGCATTATTACATAGACATTCATTTTCCTTCGGCTTAGTCCCTTATTTATTAGGGGTCGCCACAGTGGAATGAACCACCAATTATTCCAGCATATATATTTTATGCAGCGGATGCCCTTCCAACTGCAACCCAGTACTGGGAAACACCCATACACTCTCACATTCACACACATTCATACACTATGGCCAATTTAGTTTATTCAATGCACCTATAGCGCATGTCTTTGAACTGTGGGGGAAACTGAAGCACCCGGAGGAAATCCACGCGAACACAGGAAGAACATGCAAATTCCACACAGAATTGCCAACTGGCCCAGCCGGGACTCGACCCAGTGACCTTCTTACTGTTAGGTGACAGTGCTAACCACTGAGCCACTATGCCGCCCAAATAGATATTAAAGAAATGAAATATACTCTTCTGAAGGCCTTGAAAATAAAAAAAAATTGCAGAATATATTGTCAGGAATTCAGACTCTTGCTTTCTTCACTGCGACTGTTCACAGTTTATTGTTTCTAAAGCACCCGAAACCCTCTGTCATAATTATTCACATCATTCATGCGCTTACATTTAAACAAGACACGATGACATTATTCTTAACTAAGTGCCAACTAAACCTATAAGCCAATTGATTTCCTTTTATTCATGACAGATACTGGACACAAAACACACAGGCTTCAGAGGCGTTAATGAGGAACAAAAAATGACCTCAAGCCATGAAATTCAAATCAATACAGACAAAAACCCTTAAAATAAACCACTTCCCTTGGATCGCTCCATCTAAACTGTTAAAACGTGTAATTTTACACATAACACCTTCGGTTATTGGCTGAAAGTGTGGTTGGGAGACTTCCGTACAGCATTTTAGACAGGTTTTTTTTTTTTTTTGCAGACGGCCAAAAGCAATAAACAAAAGACGAGGAGGCGAGTGGCGTTAAAAGCTCTCAACACGAGTCCCAAAAAACACACATCACTCAGTCAGAGCACAAAAACCACAACGCAATCCAGTGAGTGACGAGGAGACGCTGATCAAACAGAGACGCCTGATATAAAGACGTGAGAGAAACACATATATGAGGCGCAAATATATGAAGAACTTTATTCTTTGACGTGGGAACTTTATAGACTCCAGACCTCTCATTCACTTCCACTGATTTTTAGCTGTAAAAAAACACCTCATTATGCCGTTTGATGTTTCTGGTGTTTATCTTTTATAGTATTTTCTTTTTTATGTACTGTAAAAGATATTTGTAAATGAGCAGTTTTCTGTATTTTGTGGTTCATGTTTTTATTTTTAACTTTCCCCATTTATTTATGCCTTTGAATTGCGTTGAGACTTTGATCTTTCTTCTAACAACTTTTAATCTTGAAAAGTTTGATAAAGTTACTTTTATTAACATTTTTACTAGTTTAAAGTGATATATTTTCTGGGTTGGTGTTGTATATTACGGTACAATAACCTTGTAATAAACTGCCAGAACATTTCCAGTTTTTCTGTTCACAGACTAATTTCTCTTATATAGTTAAATTTTCAACCTCAAAAGTCGACAGCAGAGATCAACATCCCATAATACAACTGTAAATAAACAGAAAAGACTTGTGAATCGCAAAAAACGGAAACTGTTAATTAACAGATATTTTTTACAGTGTATAGTCATAAACACTTGTTTGACTTTTTATTGCCGTTTGTTATAATTACTCCATATGCAAATGAATCCTACAACAAATTGCAGAAAAGAGCTTAAGTGTCTGTTTTTCTCTCTCGTATCTGTTAACTTGTAAACATTTGGGATGCTTTGTTAAAAATTTTAAAAATATATATATTTTTTGCTGTTGGTTCAAGCTACTTATTAAAAATTAGCTGAAAAAACACAATTGTGGAGATTTTTAGGGAAACTCAATTGTTTTATGTTCAATCAACTTATATTTGTTACATTAACTTAATCGATTTGAGTTGGGACAACATGAAAACATTGTGTGGAACCCTGCATTTTTTAGTGTACTGGGTTCCGCACAATCCCTTCAAATCGATTAAGTTAACTAAACTGTTTTTACAAATTTCAGTGGACTGAACATAAAACAATTAACCCCAATTAACAAGAATTGTGTTGATTCAGCTCATTTTAAATACGTAGTTTGAAGAAGCAGCAAAAATCTTTGTTCAATAGCGTTTAATAGCACTTTGTAAATATTATGGCTTAGAAATACAATAACATGAAGGCTTTCAAAGCATTACAGTAATTTAAAAGGCCCATAATATGAAAATATTTTTTTTAGATGTTAGTATCAGTATATTAGTCTTAAGGTTATCTATAAGCTAGCTTGCTCCAAAACAGTGATATAATGTGCATTAAGAAGATTTAAATACATCCAAATCTTGCAGTTTCTACCACTTTCACCTAAACGGATCAACATTTTTACCTCATACTTCAGTTTCTCATTAAATCTTCTGACCAATCAAATGCTCTCTAATAACTTACACGTCACACCTCTTTCAAGACCCTTCTCATTTGCATTCATTTGATGTGGCAGAGCTGTGATAAACGAAATGCTATTGGCTGTTTTTATAAAGGGGAGGAGCTATCATAGGTCCCGCCCTGTCTTCATGTTTCCATTGAGATTTTGTCAAACATCAAATAAAAAAAAATGCACATTTCAAAGCACTTCAAGGAAAACATTGTTGTGTGTATAACGTGTACAGTGGTTATTTAAAACAAAATTGTAAGTAGAACAAATTAATTAAACAAAATAAGGTTTGTAAACTGCTTAGGATACAATGAGAGCAAAAGGATCAAATTCACAAAGCCCACACATAAAAAATAATTGCATAATAAACAGCAACCAAGTCCTCTGATCTAAAAATGTCAAACAAAATCACAAGAAAAGCTAAAAACAGAAGCTTTGTACACCTAATTAAACAAAACACAATATGGTTCAAACTACTTGGACGTAAAAATGCCAAACAAAACAATACAAAACATCATTACAAGCCAGTTTAATTCAATATGTGGCCTTTTTACAGTATTAATGATCATGCTCAAGAATATCCCGATTAAGAGCAGCTCATTTGTAGATGATGAAGGTGTATTTACACAAAATAAATGCAGTTTTCAAGAGCGTGATGAAGTCCTGAAGTGACTCTTTGAGGTCAAGGACTCGCTTCTTCGCTGTTTCTGTCTGCAAAACCGATTGCACTTTGGCAGATTTTCTGATGAAAAAGCAAACAGCTTTGACACAAAATAACACATTGAAATGTATCATTTGTTATCATGGCTATAAATTCTGCAACACATATATATAATTGTAATCTAAATAGCCGCCTATTTTTTCAATCTACTACTAAATGTTACAAAGCGCCTGGTAAAATGTCTATAAAGTATTCAAAGCTTGTTTGTTTCTGAAACAGTTGGACGTAATTCATCCATAAACTTTATATGTTAATCACCAGTGACATATAACAACTCGACCTGACATGATAAAGAGCATGTGAAAATGAAAACGTCCAATACTGACTATATTTACAATATATCAGGAAGAATTTATTTTTATGTATTGAAGAGGAGAAACTCTACTTAGAAAATGTGCAATGTGCTTTAATATGATTTGGAAAACATCATGAATGACCCAGAAGAGTGAAATAATTTAGATAATTTAGAAATAATCAAGAGTGAAATATTTTTTTTTAGACATTTAGAAAGGTTTTTAAACATGTTTTATTTCACTCTTTTGGATAATTCATGAATATATTTCACACACAGGCATTAAAATTTAAAGAAATAAAGAATTAAATTATAGAAATTATAAGACAAATCATTGTTGTTGTTATATAATGAATAAAAATAGAAAATAAATAAAAGCACATACATTTAATCTTAAAAAACATTACTACAGAATTCATTTCTTAATTACTATTATTATTATTATTATTATTATTATTATTATTATTATTATTATTGTTATTATTATTATTATTATTGTTATTATTTAATGCAAGATAGTGTTTTAAGTTTAAGTTTTAAGGGTGTTCCGGTTTCCCCCACAAGTCCAAAGACATGCGGTATAGGTGAATTGGGTAAGCTAAATTGTCCGTAGTGTATGTGTATGGATGTTTCCCAGTGATGGGTTGCGGCCGGAAGGGCATCCGCTGCGTAAAACATATGCTGGATAAGTTGGCGGTTCATTCCGCTGTGGCGACCCCAGATTAATAAAGGGACTAAGCCGAAAAGAAAATGAATGAATAGTGTTTTAAGTAAAATATCTACAATTATTATTATTATTATTATTATTATTTAATATAATAAAGATAGTGTTTTAAGTAAAATAGCTACAATTGTTATTATTATTATTATTATTATTATCATCATCCTTATTATTTACTTACTCCCAGGGCCATTTATATCGAAGTTGATATTTAGCTGCACTATATTGGTGTTTTGTATGATTAATTTTTACGAGGTGGGTTGTTAACCTAACACCCAACCCCCAATCTGGAGGACCAGGACATATCCACATATACTACAGACAATTTGGCTTACCCAATTCACCTACAGCACTTCTTTGGATTGTCATGCCAACATGGGGAAAACATGCAAACTCCACACAGAAATGCCAACTGACCCAGCTGGGAAACGAACCATCAACCTTCTTGCTGTGAGGCGACAGCTCTACCCACTGCACCACAGTGTCGCCCCATCCTTATTATTTAATATAAAAAAAAGAAATGTAAAAGTTTAAAATAAATTATTTAAAAATGACATTAAAATGATCAATTATAGCTCAATACTTTTTTAACACACATTCACTAATATTTTGATAAGAGGAGGATAGAAAATACCTCCTAGTCAAGATGTTAAATAATGACAACACCGTATGATTTACTTTACATTTCTTATCATAAGCATGCTACAAATCTCCTGGAAGACCTTTATATATCTTCTCAGGCCACAATCTGACAGGACCAATCATAATTAACACAATGCATCTTTATAAAGGAGGACAGTTTCTCTCCACAGCCTGAAGATCACAGGCATTCCCTCACTTCAGCTTCTCTTCAGCTTTTCTGGCTGAAATCCAAACCCGCGGCTTTTCATCCTGAGCCCAAAGCGCTTGTTTGTGATGCATGGCGTTTACTAGAACATAAACACTTTCAACTAGTGCCTGTGCAGGATTTTCTCTTTAACCACAAGACAAATACTTCCTTCCCACAAAGAGAAAGCTTCATCAGCTTCATTAGTCATTGGAAGTAAGTGTAAACTAGCCGATGTGTGAAGTTTGTCCTCCTGTAAATCACACAAAGCGAACGCCTACGAGCTGTAAATCGTGAAGCGGGTGACGGAAACTCAGAAACAGACTCGCTCAATATCACATAAGCAAGATGTCAGCCGCTGATAGCCTCCAAACAGGAATTATTACGTGAGCTGTAGAAATGAGGCAGCGTGTGAGTGTTTGAGGCTGGTGGTTTGCGGATTCATCAAATAAACTATTTTTAAGAGTCGTCATTTTGTTTTGGAGGTCTCCTGCAATTGGTTTAAATCCATTCAAGGTCAAAAAATAATTAGGTTTTCTCGTAATGTATGTTACAGCATTAGCTGTTTGGTCACAGTGCCTGAAATGGTTGCATTGGGTGTAATTGGTGTATAATCAGTATTGGTAGATAAAATTGGTGTTGCAGATAAAAGCAAAAAATGGTATCAGACAATAAAAGAAATAATTTATTCATTCATTCATTTTATTTTCGGCTTAGTCCCTTTATTAATCTGGGGTCGCCACAGCGGAATGAACCGCCAACTTATCCAGCATATATTTTACGCCATCAACCCATCACTGGGAAACGTCCACACACACTCATTCACACTCATACACTAAGGACAATTTAGCTTAGCCAATTCACCTGTACTGCATGTCTTTGGACTTGTGGGGGAAACCGGAGCACCCGGAGGAAACCCATGCAAACACAGGGAGAACATGCAAACTCCACACAGAAATGCCAACTGACCCAGCCGAGGCTCGAACCAACGACCTTCTTGTTGTGAGGCGATCGTGCTACCCACTGCGCCACCGTGCAGCCAGCAATAATTTATATAGGCTGATAATTGTAATAAACAGTATTGGTCAATAAAATCAATCATCAGTATCATTCATTTTCCTTCGGCTTAGTCTCTGATTATCAGAGGTCGCCACAGTGGAATAAACCGCCAACTATTCAAGCATATTTTTTGCGCAGCGGATGCCTTACAGCCGCAACCCAGTACTGGAAAACACTCATACACACTGTGGGGGAAACCGGTGCACCCGGAGGAAACCCACGCCAACACTGGGGAGAACATGCAAACTCCACACAGAAATGCCAGTTGGCCCAGTCGGGACTTGAACCAGCGAGTTTCTTGCTGCGAGGCGACAGTGCTAACCACTAAGCCACTGTGTCGCCAATTATCGGTATCAATCCATAAAAGGTAATAGTTATATCGGCCAATAGAATCAATCATCTGTACCCGCCAATAAAAACAATAATTAGCATATAAAGATAAAAGCAATAGTTAGTCTCGGCCGATAAAAGCAATAATTGGTATTGAACAATGAAATGCACACATCACTGTAATTTACATAAAATTAGAGTTAAGGAGAAAACAACATATATTCTTTTTTATTTAAAAAGCTTTAGTTGGTAGATTAGCGTAGTATCTAGTTTATTGATGTACTATACAAATACTTATAACACCAGATCAACAGATATACCCTTACTTGAGATTAAGACTTTTAATTGCCGTTTAAGATGCTCCATATTTATGGAATGAGCTTTAAGATATGCTTTGTCCTATGCTGCCTGTCTTGACCAGGACTCCCTTGTAGAACAGACATTGTATCTCAATGGGACCTTCCTGGTTAAATAAGCAAATAAATGAAGAAAAAGAAAGCAATAGGTGGTATCGGCTAATAAACGTTGCAATCTGTATTGGCCATAAAAACAATAATTTGTATCAGCCAATAAAAGCAATTATCGGTATGGGATAATACAAGTAATAATCTGTATCAACAATCGGTATCGGTATATAAGCAATTGGTAGTATCGACGAATTAAAATAATAATCTGTATCATCCAATAAAAGTAATAATTGTATCAGACAATAAAAGCAATAATTGGTATGACCAATAAAAGCAGTAATCCGTATTGAACGCTAAGATTAATAATAGGAATTGGCCAATAAAAGCAATAATCGGTAATGTATGATAAAAGCCATAGGCTGTATTTGCCAATAAAAACACTCATCTGTATCGGCAAATAAGAGCAGTAATCGGTATCAGCCGATAGAAGCAATAATTGGCATCAGCCAATAAAAGCAATAATCACCATTGCTTGATAAAAGCAATAATCAGTATCAGGACATAAAACCAATAATCAGTATTGGCCGGATTGATCTGAATATTTATTCTAACTTTTTAAAACCAATAACAGTTATTGAATTTTATTGACCGATACTGACTAATTTTAAATGAATTGGTGGATAAATTAAATCATCTATTTTGGCTGATAAATAGTTACGGTTAGTAATATTATTGACCAAAAAAATCAATAATCTTTATCGGGCAATAAAAGCAGTAATGGTATCAGTTAGGTAATAACCGATATTGGTAGATAAAAGCAATCATTAATATCAGCCTGAAAATGTATATGCTAACAATCAAAAGACTGCAGGAAAACACATTTAATTCATAAAAACTCCTGTGTGAAATTACTCAGAATTGTGAGAGAACTATGATGAACACTGATGTTTGTAAGAACCACACTGCTACAATTCAGAACTTCTGCTAACCTTCTTTAACAACTAATCTGTGGTGAGACCAGCTACTGTACTCTAAAATAGCTTTTTAAATACATGAATAATGTATTTGCCTTCCTTTCAAATGATCATTATTTGATCAAAATGATCAAAAGAAGCTATAAAAGGCAGAATCGGTATGAGCAGATATCACTCTGAGTGATTGTCCTTGAGCGTCTTAAACGTCTCACTAGTGTGAAATATATATTATTGTTTTCAGTTCACTTAGTTATTCTCTCCCGTCGAACGTAAAGCTGAGATTTAGGTTATTCAGCGTGTTGTAGTCCTGCAGCTGTCAGCAAATGTGTTCATCTAAATTAGAAACATAAACAATAAAACCCAGAACAGATTGTCTAAATTAATCCAATACACATTTGTTTATGACCTGCACTCCTTCTAGAAAGGGTCTCTACATTAAAGCTGTGGATGACTTCAAGATGTCTGGAGTATTGCGGATCTCCCCATCTGAGTGTTAATAGAGGTGTGTAGATGTGATCGACAGCTCATGGGATCTGCCTGCATTAGACTGACCCATAGAGATGGAAACAACACCAGTGTAAAGCTGTAATCAGCCAGCTCTCCAGCCTGACAATGACTATGTTTGCATGAACATCAGTAATCTAATTATTTGCCTTAATCTGAATAGGACAATTATATGATTAAGGTGTTTTTACGTGAGTTACTTTTTGAGTGTTCCTTTCATGATCCCTTTTTTAAATGTTATATACATAGTTCAATTAACATCAATGCATCGCCATTCGATGCTAGTTTCCTCCAGCGTTTCACGCAACAACAGTACATGTTTGTCATGGCACCATATGTGATTTTGGGTGTTTCGTTTTTAGTTTTGCCACAGAGTTAACTTCTCACACTATGTGTGCAAACAGACGACGGCAGATACAAATTCTCAAGCAACAGGCCACCTCTGACATTTCATTCACTAACTTTTATTCATGCCCCCATGACAAATTCAGAGGCACTGGATGAGACTATGCAAGCAAGGACTGGTGGGATAGTCATCGTTTCCAGCTCGCACCAAAAATCTGCTCTCTTGCTCGAGGCCATTCTCATTTGTTTGTCGTCAAATGCCTGACAACTGCCGTGTGGGCGTCCTGTCTCAAAATGTAGCGAAAAGCACTACAAAACGTAATAGTTTCATTAAGGTGTTTACATGTCTGTACTGCACTTCAATAATGCCACTAAAGGAATACTCCACATGTCTTAATTTCATTTCTGTTTAGCTTGGTTATGACTTTATTCAGATTAAGGTCATGAAAAAAAATAGCTGTTTATATGGTAGACTCTTAATCAGAGTATTGTCTTAATCATATTAAAATCAGAGTATTGATATGTAAATCACAGACAGACAGACAGACAGACAGACAGACAGACAGATAGACAGATAGATAGATAGATAGATAGATAGATAGATAGATAGATAGATAGATAGATAGATAGATAGATAGATAGATAGTCAGTCTATTTTTAATAAGTAAAACACCCAATAAATGTAAATTCTATTCAAATCAGTATAAGAGGACACAGTCTTTAGTCCACTAAAATCATTATAGATTTGAAAAACTCAGTTCTATCTTCTACTTCAGCAAAGCTCTGCAGCTGTTTGCGAATTCTTAAGTTACAAAAAACTTCAGTCATTTTACCTTAATTAGTACTAATGGCTTTTTAACTTTCTCTGCACAACTGGCCACTGAAACCCTAAACCTACAAGACGAGATGAGATTTCCAGACCTCTGCCTGAGCTGTTTACACCACAGCTAATCTACACTTCAGTGCATTAACTGACAGATTATGTCATGTGCTGTTACCTGCTTTGGAGCAACTAATATCAGCAAACAGAGATATATTCAAACAGCAGTTTTCTTTGTTCTAACGACCACTGACAGAAGAATCCTCTTTCATTTATGCACATTAATCAATGACTGGCTTTTGAATCATTAAACATAACTTTACCATCTACTTCCTTCCACTCAAATGTAAATCTACTGTAAACCCTCATGTTACTGTCAAACAAACATGAGGACTCTTATTACGTTTTCCATCATCAAATCTGTTCCAAAACGACCTGAAAGATTGATGAACGCGGGTAAAAACACACAGACAAACTCCCTGCCCGCTAATGATCGAGATAAAATCACCATTAAGCTCCATCTGATGACATACTCCCTGTTCTCCTTCCAGAGATGGAGAAAATATCCTGTCACTTTTAGCTTTTAAAATCAAACCTGAGAGGGAAAAAACTTTAAACTTTTGAATATAAACATATTCAGACATGCTCTTATGTTAGATCTGACACTAAAAGCAAAGGAGAAGTGAGAACGGTCAGACGGGCTCCGTGAATCCAAAGGTTTTTTGATGCTGATGAATATCACAAGAATAAAAACATGTTAAAGAAGTATTATGAGTTACAGTTAACATCATTTGTAGCATTATATAAAAAATATTTCACACAGAAAAATTAATTAGATTTTGTCATTTAATTGTTTTAGCTTACATTCATTCTCCTGTTAAATCTTCTGAATTATCTGAGCTGTTTTAATGACCATGTCAAAAGAGTTTTAGGGTTTACAGTGTTACATTGTCAATCATGATGATTAGAAAACACGGATACAAATCAAATGCTAAGAGTACATTGATAAATTTGATAAAATACACACTTTTTAAAAGTACACAATTACAACTAATACTTAATCTTCCCTGATTCAATGCACTGACACAATCAGCCACAATTCTTGCTCTTTTATTTATTCATTTATTTTAGGAAAAACTACTAAAAGTGTTTTGCAATATAAAATCTCTTGTTAATAAAACATAATAAAATGCAATTGCTTTATGAGAGGCTAATTTATGCTTTCGCAACATTTGATTTGTACAAAAATATTTCATACACTCAGCACCAAGCTAGCGCAGATATATGAAATTGCATTAAAAGCAGAATTTCATTTCCAAGATGTAGATTACACACCCAACCGATCTCATGTGAAAATGTTACTGTTAAAAGTTGCCATGTTTCATATGACTTCATTTAGATTTTTTTTTTTGTACAAGAACGTTACATGAATTTTACAAGATGTAAATTGAAAGCCCTATTGATTTTATAGGAAAGGTATTTTACGAGTAGTCAGTTTCATAATGCATGAATTTAATTGGAAAACCTATGTAATGCAAAATTCCATCAATTCCAAGATGTAAACTTGACACCCAATCGATCTCATGAGAATATAATATTTTATTTTACTACTACTATAATTCTATCATGACAACTCTCTGAGAGATTTATAATAGTAATGAATATGTGTATGGCAATGTTTATGTGTTTGGCATAGATCAGTATGGATCTGATACACTGCTGCTGCTTGCTACTGAGACCTGCAAGACCTTTTTTACCTTTTATTTACAAGCATGTTGTCTGAGAATATAAAACACTGCTGCTGCAGACATAACATGCACATAACCCCCGTAGCAGAACTATAAACAGGTGGAGCTGGGGTGGAGGAGAGAACCAAAAAACATGCTAACGAAAACAACACTGGGCTATTTAAATGTTCAGGAGCGGGCTCATTGGCTGCTGTGGTGACAGCAACCAATCACCTGCGCCGTGTAGTTGAAAACAGATTGGATATGACTTCAGGATCAGCCTTCACCCAATAGAGTTTCATGACAGAAATTTGAATATATTTTACATATTTATATTTGTATATATTTAATTTGTCTTGTTGCTTGGCGGCACGGTGGCTCAGTGGTTAGCACTGTCGCCTCACAGCAAGAAGGTTGGTGGTTCGAGTCCCAGCTGGACCAGGTGGCATTTCTGTGTGGAGTTTGCATGTTCTCCCCGTGGGTGCTCCGCTTTCCCCACAATCCAAAGACATGCTGTATAGGTGAATTGGATTAACTAAGGCTGCTTTCACACCTGCCTTATTTAGTTCGGTTGAATCGGACTAGGGTTCGTTTTCCCTCTTGGTGTGGTTCTTTTGGGCAGGTGTGAATATAGCAATCGTACTCAAATGCACACCAAAAGCAGACCAAAAAAGCCTACCGAGACCTCCTTCAAGAGGTTTCCCACATGTTAATTCTGACCAATCAAAAAGCAGTTTAGGAAATCCGTTCAATAACATCTGGCCAATGAGTGATGTGGATTTTGTCAGATGACTGCATTTTGGTTCTATTTAACTGGTTCTGACCAAAGCAATCAGTGTGGTGTGAAAAGGACCCAAAGACTGCAGAAAAATGCTACAATGTATCATTTTTTGCTCTTGGTCCAGACCAAATGAACCGAACCACAGATGTGTAAAGCACCCTAAATTGTTCGAAGTGTATGAGTGTTGGTGTGAATGAAAGTGTGTATGAGTGTTTCCCAGTACTGGGTTGCTGTTGAAAGGGCATCCGCTTTGCAAATATATGCTGGAATAGTTGGTGGTTTATTCCACTGTGGCGACCCCTGATAAAATCAGGGACTAAGCTGAAGGAAAATGAATGAATGAATGTCTTTTGACTTTTCTAATGAAGTAATGAGAATTTTTAAAGTTTAAGCATGGGCCTGTTGACTTTCTACAGTAAGTGTCTTAGTAACTTAGTAACTAGTAAGCCTGTTGAATTTAATTTTGTGGTTATCAACATTTTGACAAAAATGCTGTTTACTAATACTGAACCCATCATATTAGTTTAATTAATTCAGCCAAATTCCTATAATTCATTCAAACATGGACAGCCAAACTTCATCTAATGACCACAAATTCAGCTGAGCAAAACTAATGTGTGGAGGTAAACAATCTGAGCCTGTTCATGTTTTCTCCAAGCGCACAAACGCTGTCTCTCTCTCCTGGTTCTGGATCAGTGGAGGCCGACACAGAGCTAGGATAAACAGCCGTGGAATCTATGAGACAGCTTAAATCCTGCTTTTCTGGGATGAGGGCGATAGCTGTAAAGCTGTCCTACTGAAAGGTGTCTTCTTACCTCCAGGAGGGAAAACCCACATGCAAACCCGCATTCCTGAGGGATCCTAATGACATTTTATGAGGAACGCACAGACCCAGAGATCATCAAGAGTTTATGGCCAACAATAAACAACAATAAAGCGAATCGGAGCTACGGAAGCCCGCGACACACGTCCTGTCTCGAAAGATTAGAGCTTTGCCCTTTTAAACCCACTCGGGCTTTTCCTCTCAACATCTTTCAGCCGCTTTTATGACCGAAGCTCTGCATTAATGCTGCTGGACGCTGGTCGTTTCACACTCCATTGGCGCTGTAAATCAGGCTCCTTAAATCTCTAACAAAGTAGGCTCCTTAAAAAAAAGTTATTTGAGGACTACCTGTGTTTGACATCAGTAAGAGGGTTTACCTCAAATCATGCTGAATGCAACTGAATTTCTATTTTTTCTTTGAATTATATAAAAAGGTTGGTGCTTTAATTAGATTTTATTTGTTTATAAATATAAAC
>CAIGQW010053966.1:892137-903783 GCA_903798125.1 Danio choprae | reverse complement strand
CAATACACGATTCATAATATACACAAGTCCAACTCGTAAATTCAATAAACGATTCATAATATACACAAATCCAACTCGTAAATTCAATACACGATTCATAATATACACAAATCCAATTCATTTGGCGACAATTTAGATGATTTTTACTTGTGAATTCATGAATTGTGTGTTGTATTTATGATCTGTGTTTTGAATTTACAAATTGGATGTTGTAAATGTAAATTGTGTTGTGCATGTATGAATTTTATTTCATAAATGTATTATTTTTGAGACTGGTTTTTGATCTGGCTCCATAAGACCTGACCTTTCTAGAAAAGACAAGCGTCCAAGTGTGAGTGTACATTCTCACGTTATCTTCTGTGAATAACTGAGCACAAACAAAAGTGGGATTGTTGTCGTTTCCTAACAACTTAGCACTCACGACAATCCCATCCACAAAAAAGAGAAAAAGTCAGAGAAACTGGAACAAAACAAGACGCAGGCAACAATAACTCAATAATAACTGACATCTTTCAGAAACAAGATTGGGGGAAAAGTGCAGATTTTCAGATGACTGGCAAAACAGGCGTCACAGGCGGGATATCAAGCCAACTCATCAGCGGTATTAAAATAGAACCTGTCACCCATTTCTCTGGATCTGGCCTCAATAGGCAGCATAAATCCAACTGTCAGTAGACATCAGCGTTCAAATTAATTGCGCAATTAAGATTCTCTTAGCTTGGCAGATTCGGCCTCTAATGGATCCGTGAAAAGTCTGAACCGGTCATGAAGAGGAATTTAATGTAGTGTTTAATTACTGTTCTGTGTCGACGTTCCCGTAAAGCCTGTCATCTGGACCGTTTTGGGAGAGTTTGGATTGGATTTCCGCAGCCAACAGCATTGACGAGTCACACAGTTATTGTGTGTTTGAGCAAGGCGACGTTCGTGAGCACCAACTCCAACTTGGAGAGCGCTCCAATTGACTACAGATGGGCGTATTATTGGAACATGAATACAAAAAGCTCATCGTCATTCATAGGGTTATTTTCAGGGAAGTTGAGCCAGAAAATGATGCATATGAAATAGTTTCGAGGGTACAAAAATGCTTTCAGATCAGGTTTTCCCCAAACAAAGCGCCTCGCAACTGCTCGGGAATTTCTTTTGGATTTGTCAAGTTTACCGTGAAAGAATTCAACAGGTTCACTGACGCGTGTGCTTTGGTAATTTGGGATGTTTGAGAATGAGCGATGGAGAGAGTTTCAAATGCATCATATTAAGTCTACTGTATGCATAGCATAGGGCGCAGTGTCAAATTTAAAACATTGATTCATTTCCACCCCATTAGTTGCATTCCATCTTGGAGGAATGTGCATAATCAAAATTAGACTAGTTGGTTGCTTACATTAATGACTAATGGATTTGTCTGAAAAAAGCCATGCATATGTAGTTTTTTGAAGCAACTTAACCCAGTTTGATGTATCTTTAAGGGGCGACAGAATAATCAAACAGAGCACAGTGGTATATAAAACACATGTGCAACCCCAAATCAGAAAAAGTTGGGAAAGTATGGAAAATGCAAAAATAAAAAAAGAAAGTAGTGATTTCCAAATGTACTTTGACTTGTATCTCATTGCAGACAATATGAACACGAAATATTTCATGTTTTGTCTGGTTAACGTCATTTCATTTGTAAATAAACATATTTCCTGTCATTCAGACGTGCAACACAATCCAAAAAAGGTTGGGACAGGAGCAGTTTAGGGCTAGCAATCAGGTAAATTGGTTAAATAATGATGTGATTTGAAACAGGTGATGTCAACAGGTGATTGTAATTATGATTGGGTACAAAAGCAGCACTATTTGACTGGCCTGCCTGCAGTCCCGACCTGTCTCCAATAAAGAATGTGTGGTGCATTTTGAAGTGCAAAATGCAACAACGAAGACCCTGTACTGTTGCCCACCTTAACACTTGTTTGCAGGAAGAATGGGACAAAATTACACCTGAAACAATTCATCACTTGGTCTCTTCAGTCCCTAAGTGAAGTTTATTTATAAACTAATTTCGAGAGGATCACGTGCTTATGATTGCTGCGGCTGGTCCCGCATTATCCAATTCATGATTCACCAATCAGACGATTCCTAAGCCACTATAAATACCCTAAGTTTCATATCACAGCCATCTTCGTTTTGAAGAATCCCCCCTTCCACCCCTACTCCTCCTTTCCTAGATGGGTGGCACGGTGGCCCAGTGGTTAGCACTGTTGCCTCACAGCAAGAACGTCACTGGTTCTAGTCCTTACCAAGCCAGCCGACGTTTCTGTGTGGAGTTTGCACATTCTCCCCGTGCTCACGTGGGTTTCCGCCGGGTTCCCCGGTTTCCTCCCACCGTCCAAAAACACGCAACTTAAGTTAATTGACTAATCCAACTCTGCATCTAGACATGCTCCTAGTAAGTAGTCATTTCAAGAGCAATCACTATCTGTTCATTAGCTACTACAGCAGGGGAGTTCTGGAGATCTACCTGAGCTCAAACTCCCCTCTCGCCCTGCAAACGGGAGGGAGCCCCGGGCTCGAGGATCTATGAGCTCAGGGCTCTCTCCCGGGACAGCATGCCAAACAAGCTTTATAACCAATCATCAGCTAAGTGTGAACTCTTGAAAAGTCTTTTAAGTGTTGTGAAAAGGAATGGCAGCTTTACAAAGTGGTAAATGCTTTACTGTTACAACCTTTTTTGAATTGTGTTGCAAGAACCCAAATTGTTTATTTAAAATATATCACGAGGAACGCATTCAATAAGGTCAAAGTAAATGTAGAAATCACTACTTTCTTTTTTTATTTGCGTTTTCACATACTGTCCCAACTTTTTCTGATTTGGGGTTGTGCTATTAAATCAATGACCATGTGTGGATGTATCCTCATTAAGCAGTTGCATTGATATTGTTACAATTTTGTGATTAAAGCTCATAAAAATGCAATCCTTTGCTCAAACTAATAGAATTAAACTCGTGATAATCACATTAATTCATGTGGAGAGTTACCAGGCCCAATTAGAAAGTCTGACTTAAAGGGATGGTTCACCCAAAAATGAAAATGTCCCGTTAATTTACTCACCCACATGTTATCCAAAATGCAAGTGACTTTCTTTCCTCAGTAGAGCATTAAAGAAGAGTTTGAGCTGAATCTTTGGTTATTCCCATAATGGCAGGGAATGTTTTTTTGTTTAGATTAAAAATAAACAGATGCAAACGAGTCTAAATCAATAGCCATGGCTCCTGATGACACACTGAAGTCTTGTGAAGTGAAATGATAGCTCTGTGTAAGAAATTGAACAGTATTTACATTATCAGTAGCTTTAATCCACAACCTGGTCAAACGGCTGTCGGCACACGTAGGAAATGTAGTCTGATTTCAGTCCGAGCGCTTTTGATGACAAAAGTGTGAGTGCTGTTGATGCAATGACCAATATCTATCAACAAACTGTGTAAAAAAGAAAAAAAGTCACCTACATATTAAATGCATTGTGGGTGAGTAAAATAAACCAACCTGATCTCACGAGGAAACGTAACTATTTACGTTTTGTCAGTTTAGTGTGGTTTAATGGAGTTCAGTCATATAAAAATGAACGATTTTTAAAAGGAGGCCTGGCACCAAACCCCACCCCTAAAACCAACCATCATTGGGGGATTAGCAAATCATACTAAAATGTATGAATGAGCTTGTACAAATTTATACAAATTCAAGAGTTCACAATTTGCTGATGATTTATAAGAAAATGTGTGTTTGGGATGCTGTCCTGGGAGAGAGCCCTGAGCTCGGAAGATCCTTGAGCCCGGGGCTCCCTCCCATTTCATTGGGAGAGAGGGGAGTCTGAGCTTAGATAGGTCTCAAGAGCTCCCCTGAATTCATTCGCTCATTCATGTTCCTTTGGCTTATTCCTTTGTTTATCAGGTGTTGTCACAATGGAATGAACCACCAACTATTCCAGCATATGTTTTACGCAGCGGATGCCCTTCCATCCATAACCCAATTCTAAGAAACACCCATACACTTGTCCACTAATATTTATTCATTCATTCATTTTCTTTTCGGCTTAGTCCCTTTATTAATCTGGGGTCGCCACAGCGGAATGAACCGCCAACTTATGCAGCACATGTTTTACGCAGCAGATGCCCATCCAGCTGCAACCCATCACTCGGAAACATCCACACACACCCATTCACACTCATACACTATGGACAATTTAGCTTACCCAATTCACCTACAGCACATGTCTTTGGACTTGTGGGGGAAACCGGAGCACCCGTAGGAAACCAACTCAAACACAGGGAGAACATGCAAGCTCCACACAGAAATGCTAACTGGCCCAGCAGGGACTTGAACCAGTGACCTTCTTGCTGTGAGGCAACAGTGCGAACCACTGAGCCTGAATTATGCTAGAAAAAAGGGGGAGGAGTAGGGCTGGATGGGGGATTCTTCAAGATAACTAAGGTAAGGAAATCCGGTTATTTATGTGTGTTTTGGATTCATCTGATTGGTGAATCATGAGATAGCTAATGTGGGTCCATCATAAGCACGTGATCCTCTCGAAATTAGTTTATAAATAGACTTCACTTAGCCACTTAATCAAAAAGTTACAAATTGCCATGAGATAGCATTGAATTAACAGGAAATGTTCATTTAAGGGTGATATTCAAATGAAGTGAACAGTGGACCACAAATCTCAAAATATAATGTTAAAAGATAAACGCTTTGAAGTAACTACTAGGCAAGTGTCCATCCCCAGTCGAAATACCCTGTTGCTATCATTTACCCGACTCCACATGCTAATGTCAGTCAACCCAGCTTCCTTTTCGAAGTCGGAGGTAATTCCTATTTGTAGTTTGTTTGCTTTGTTTCCTTCAGTCTGGGGCGGCTGAAGACTTCACGATGAGTTATGTCTTTTGCAGGAGGTGATGTACAATCTCTGCTTATCACAGTGGCTTAGCAGCGGTCGCAAACACGCATAACTTCTGAACGCTCGCAGCAGTGCACACTGGGAGATCAAAAGCAACGATAAATCGCGTCCAGAGCCGAGCAGACAGCCGGCAGACGCACGCAGTGGGCTTTTTGTTTACACGATGGAATTGCTTGTGTGTGTGTTGTGTTGTTTTAATGCTCTCACGCCGCCGCTGGCCACATTAGTGTGCCGGATAATTGCGTTTTCTGACATGAATAATTCAGCAGCGGAGTGTTTGTCAGGCCTCGGAGTGTGTTCGTGAGTGTGTGTGTGTCTCGCCAAAGTGGCAAGGTAAGATTTCATCAAGTGCAGGATGTCTGTCAAAACACGTTTGCTCCCTTGCCGCTGTTGTCAGTTGGCTTTTTTCCCCTTCTTTTCTCCACAGTGGAGTTTTTGATGGCTCCCTGAGATGCCTATCACATCTCTCATTCTTACCCTCTTTCTCTCAATCTTCGGGCCTGTGCATCTCCTGCTGTTCCCTCCCACCCCCCCAGTTCTTCACCCATCTGCATCAGCCAAACTGACTATCCTCTGCTCCTCTGACATGCATCTTTTTGCTTTTTTCATTTGGCAAAAGGTTGGTTTGTATGCAAGGCTCTCTTCCAATTCTGAAATAAACAAACCTGATGCACATGTTAAGATGCCGAGGTTTTCCATAGTCCCGGACGTCACTGGCGTGGAGTGCCAAACGAATTCTTTGATGAGCATTTTGTGGAAAAAGGAGCACTTGCGAAATCCAATCTGATTAGCTTTACACAATATCCGGGAGTTCGTGTATACAGGCCTTTTCATTGCGTGGCCGAAAACAAAGCACTATTTACAAACTCACAGAATTCTTCAATGGCCCATTTCCAACTTGTTGCTGGCTTTGCCAAAGTTTGGGAGGTACATAATAATGTTGTGCTCCGTTTTAAATTGACATAAACACAGAGTTTATTCCATCATGCTGCTGGAGTGTTTGTGTTTAGACCATGAAACACCAGCTAGAATGAACAATAACCAAACATAAAGTTAGAAATCCCTTTCAAATGCTACGCTACTCATCTCCAACCCAAGTCAAGATAACGTTTTGCTACCAGCTATAATCCCTGCTTCTTTTTTTCTGTTGTGGTTATTTCTTCAGTGAAAGGCAGGGCTGTGTCTCAGATTAACACAACCTCGCAAAGAACTGTATCATGGCTGGTCAAGTCATGTTTTTAAAAGTGTATGAATCAGAATAAGCTGTTCAGTGACTAAGCAAGCCCAGTTGAAAGTTCAATTGTCATTTGAAGTCTGAGAAGAAGCTTAATGCAGGAAGTTAACAATACCACATCTAGTCTTGGAGGAATCATTAGTGGTGGAAAAGGGGGACATAAGGCCCAAAGAGGGGCCCACACTAATCCCTGGGTGTGGGGTTGAGTTCCTATCGATGTCCAGTGAACTTGGAATACCTGATGATTATGGGTTTGATGGGGTCTGAGATTTTGGCAGTTTGCACTGCTCACATCCAGTAGACCAACTAGAACTACTGCACTTGTGAGACTCAGACAGGCGGCACGGAGGTTCAGTGGTTAGCACTGCACAGCAAGAAGGTCGCTGGTTCGAATCCCGGCTGGGCCAGTTGGCATTTCTGTGTGGAGTTTGCATGTTCTCCCCTAATGGAATGGGTTTCCTCCGGGTGCTCCGGTTCCCCCACATTTCAAACACATACGCTATAGGTGAACTGAATAAACTAAATTGGCCGTAGTCTATGAATGTGTGTGTAAATGCAAGAGTGTAAGAAGATTTTATATTCTCTAACAGTAGTGCAGTAGTGTGTAGTGAACATGTAAACCTGTATATCCATATATAGAGATAGTTAGAAATATATTTAAGAGGAACATAGCAAAGGCAACAACACTGGAATGTAGACTTTAGCTTTCAGGGCAGCCAAGAACAACATGAAGACATTACTCTAAACACCATATATGCATGAAATGTATACTGGGTAAATAGGATGTATAAAAGCAGGACCATGGACACAGAAAGACAAATGTTCATGGAAAGACTCTGGTGTTTGTCTGTTAGCCTCTCGGTTTACTGTCTGACAATAAATGCATCTTCTGAAATCACCTTCTGACTGGACTGCTGATTGAAAGACCAGGAACAAAGCACGACACTCCCAGTACCTTAGTCTACCTTACAGGAGTAGCAAATGAAGTAACATCTCGGTTGTTTAAAGATCAGCAATCTCATGAGTATATTACGTTGACCATGACACACACACACACACACACACACACACACACACACACACACACACACACTGAGTGCCACATGACCTATAATTGCACTCAGCTAACACCAGACCTTCAGCCACACTCCAGAACACTCCATTGCATCGATTCCTGCAACAGCGGCTTGTTTGGAGTTCAGTGAACATGTGCAGCCTCCTCCCCGCACTTCTCTTCTTCTTTTTCTCTAAAGGGCGAGGGCCAGCCGGGGGCATCAAAGCTCATTTTTCTGCAGTTCCCTCAGGACAGGACTTCGGCTGTGAGCAAAGGTTAAAGCTGACGCCCCTATCAATAAGTCACTGCCTCTGCCAACCCGCATTTGACGCTCGCACTTTCGTAAAATGTCTGCAATTCCCTTGACGCCTGGAAGGCTAATCGTATGCGTGGAGATAAATGGAAATAAATAAATAAGACCCCTCAGCATGCTAACGGTTAGCTCTCAGAGCAAGCGCCAAAACCACAGTCAAATGATGTAAAAAGGCCTTTGCTCTGAACTTACTACTTCTATACTAGACAGTATGAACAGAAGTACACTGTAACAAAAAGAAATCTGTAAAATTTACGGTGAAAAACCGGCAGCTGCGGTTGCCAGAACTTACTGTTACAGTAATTACAGGAGCAACCGTAACAGAATTTCCCAAATATTACAGTAAACTGCTGTAGTTCATTATTAAAAAAAAATAATCCATACAATGTACAGTGAAAAATCAGGAGATGGTTACCAGAATTTTAGTTATTTATGGTAAACTACCATATTTCCTTAATTTATAATTACTGTAAAATTTAGCAAATTCTTTATGGTTTCTACTTTAATTTCAACAATAAAGTTCTGGCAACAACATATGCCATTTGCCTAATTTAACAGAGTATTTTTAGACTGTATAAATTAATGAAATACAGTAGTTTACTGTAAAATTTAGAAAATTATTTTAACGGTAAAGTACTGGCAACCATAGCTGCCATATATTCACTGTACATTTGACCAATTTTACAGTGCCTTTACATAGCACATTACTGTGTGTTGCTGTACATACGATATGTTTTGTTTGTTTTTTTTACAAAAATTTGAGTGAGTTGAGCAACAGTTCATAAAATTGACAAAACTGGCAAGGCAGGTCACATGATAGTCACAACTTGGCAGACATACTGTGTCCGATTTTCGTTTATACTCAATAAAACATACTGCATATGAAAAGTAAGGGTATGTTTCACATTATTGCTTGTTTTGGCCATTGATTTACACAACAACTGCATTTTGGGGACCTAAAAATGAACTTTAAAGTGTATGTGTATGTGAAAACGGTGGCATCATGTGCATATGAGTATAACAACAATGGCACCATATGTGCGCGGAGAGCCTTTTTACAAAGTCACATCGCCATCTACTGGCCTGACATGCAAAATATAACAATTTTGGTCAATTTTTGTGCGGATCTGTATGAATGGTAATTATTTTAACAATGTTTTTGTCTGTGGGTTACACTTGTGTCTTGCAAACATTACTATACGTCAAGCAGGTAACATTATTATTGATAACATAGTAGACTCATCGAAAATACATTAGCATCATTCATTCATTCATTTTCCTTCAGCTTATTCCCTTATTTATCAGAGGTCGCCACAGCGGAATGAACCGCCAACTTATCCAGCATATGTTTTACACAGCGGATGCCCTTCCAGCTGCAACCCAGTACTGGGAAACACCCACACACACTCATTCTCACACATACACTATTTAAGTGAATAAAGTAGCCTTGAAGGCAGATTTACTGATCGAAGCTCCACAGCCACTGACTTTGTATCCCAGAGAATGAATATGAATATCAGACTTGATCAGACTTGAGTGTCCGGCAAAAAGAAAAAGCGGGATTTTGGATGAGGGAGGGGAGAAGGACTCTAAACTAAAATTGTCTAAGCTTATTTTTGTCAACTTACTTAAAGTCTAAAACACATTTTTGCTCCATTTACAACATAGTGTCATTTAAAGGAGACCTATAATGCAAAAATCACTTTTATAAAGGGTTTAAACACTTTGATTGACATTCTCCATTTGTACGTGTCATCAGAGGGGGAAAGCCCCACCAGGGTGCGAAATATACATTGACAATCAGGGGGGGTCAAGATTTTCGGGACTATATTAGTTAGTTGTGTAATGCTTAAGTGAATCAAATGTATGCATTTATTTAAATTACATCTAATTTATTAATAAAGCATATTTAGGTTTTCAGTCTTTTGTGGGATATGTAGTGTATTCTGACCTGCAGTAGCTTTGTTTGCTATTTCAGAGGTTACTGTAGGTCAAACTATACAAAGTATGTGTCTAATTTGACTTTACTTTCAGGCTACATGTTTTATTTTACAAGAAAAGTGTCTTGTGAACACTTACGATGTCCATCGGTGCTCTAGATCCGCCGCTTTCAGACTGTTCAACGATTTTTTTTCTTGCATAGACCGATTGGTGCGATTATGCATTCACAATGGTATGAATCGTCATAGAGACAGTCAAATGTGTTTATATCATCTATTATTTTAATGATTAATATTAATATTTAAGATAAAGATCAAAGCAAACTATTTCTCACTTTTTGGAGGACTGACCCCCATACATGTTGTTTTGACGTTCATTAATTAAGGGGGGCCAATCCCATTCAACCCCCCCGTAATTCGCATCCTGAGCCCCGCCCATTAGTGAGAATCTCTCCCACATTAGCATAAACAGCCCTGAGTGAGAAGCAGCCGCTTGTTAGAGTTTAGAATCTGCCTCTTTGGTGACACATATGTGTTTATAGCTCCGCCCTCTTTTGAAATGAGCACATTCTCATTTAAATTTAAAGCAACAGTCACCAAAACGGGTGGTGGATTAAAGCTTAAATTAAATTTGGATTAAAGCTTTAAAGGGTCAGTTTTAAAGAGTTTCAGAACATTATTTATGTGGTATTTTGAGCTGAAACATCACATAAACACTTATTCTACATCTTGTAAAAAGGGTACAACTTTAAATCATATTTGTTGTTGTTTTAGGGGGGCAAAGCAAACAGGACCCCCTGTGATTTCCATCGATGACCCTGACTGTCAAATTAAATGTAGTGTCTACTACACAGTAAGTGATTTTTACACAGAGATTGCAATTAAAGGTTAATTGTGCCATGTATAAGTATCATAAAAGCATAAACCAAGTGGCTGTGTTGATTTATTGGACTGTAAGCTGTCACTGTAGCAGAGCATGTCACTCAGTCTTTTGATTAAGGAGTTCTCCAATGATGCGTTGATGGTTCAGCGTTGTGATTGGCTCACATGACAACCTTCCCACAACATATTAAACACTCTCTCTCTCTCCCTCATGCACTCCTACAAAATAGCATCAATAACCCTCCGCTGTCCTCTCTCTCTCCACTTTATTTGCAATAACTGTCAGCTGTGGAGCGATGCTTTTGTAATCTGATTTTTATGAACATACTTGTATGGATTATTGAGATCCTTTAATGCCTGCACCGGGTGCTTTCGGAAAAAAAGCCGAAGTCTCCTGAATGTTAATGTGACAATAAGAGTAATGAAGCGTCCCACAGTTTATCTCTTCCCTCACTTTTTCTCTTCCCACCCCTGTCGTTCTGATGTCTTAAACTCTCCGTTTTAAAGGGGGAGTTGATGAGAAACGAGGAGGAGCGGGAGAGTTTGTGGAAGGGTGTCTTCATGATGGCGTCTTTAATCAAATCCTGCCCGAGCCAGTCAAACCTCATCTCCACCCTCTCTCAATCACCCTGGGCTTAAATAAGGCCCAAAATCAATCAGCCCGCGTTTGAACTCCCTACAGGAGGCTTCATGCTTTTCAAGCCCTGCTGAAGATGCCACACATCAAAACATGCTGGCCTCTTCCATACATCTGAGTGACTACTTTAACTACGGGATTTCGAATCCAATTAAGGGAATGTTTGCATGAAATCTTTTCAATTAATACAAAGTTTTGAATTGCACTTGTTTTTAAAGATGGATTTATAATTTCTGTGTAACTGCAATTTAGTTAAGACTGTCAAATCTTGCGTAATGAGTATTGAAAGTTGGAATACCTGACAAAAAAACACAATTGGAGGACTACAAGATGGTTTGTGTGCAGATAATAGTGCTTCTTTACAAAGCCATAGCGCCATCCACTGGCCTGGCATGCAAAGTACTGTGATAGATAGATAGATAGATAGATAAATAGATGGATAGGTGGATGGATGGATGGATGGATGGATGGATAGATGGTTGGATAGATAGATAGATAGATAGATAGATAGATAGATAGATAGATAGATAGATAGATAGATAGATAGATAGATAGATAGATAGATAGATAGATGGATAGGTGGATGGATGGATGGATGGATGGATGGATAGATAGATAGATAGATAGATAGATAGATAGATAGATAGATAGAT
>CAIGQW010053966.1:858282-871532 GCA_903798125.1 Danio choprae | reverse complement strand
ATAATAATAATAATAATAATAATAATAATAATAATAATAATAATAATAATAATAATAATAATAATAATAAGTTAATAATTCCTAACATTTATAAGGGTGCCGAATTCCCTCAATTGACCCAATCATCCCCATGCATCAACTCAATTGGCTTCATCACTGTCTGTCCACTCATCTGGAGCTGGTGTGTGGTGAAGCAGTGGCGCAGTTGTCACAAAAGGATTTTTGAGACCCTCCATATCTTAAAGTATGTTTTATATACAAGACTATGCCTAGCACTGTGATGTACACTACCTGAGAAAAGTCTTCCAAGTTTTATCCAAGTTTTAGGAACAGCAAATAATAACTTGACTTCTAGTTGATCATTTGGTGTCAGAAGTGGCTTATATGAAAGGCAAAGGCCTCTAGATTACGCTTATTTGACCAGAATAAAATATGATCATGCCTTAATTTTCAATTATTTATTTAGGACAGTAAGGTCTGACTTTGCTTAGACAAAAGCCTTGTCACTTAACAGAAATAATGTATAGTATAGAATATAAAGTCAGTGGAAAAAGAATGAATATTGTGTATGACTCCCATGAGCTTGGAGGACTGCATCCATACATCTCTGCAATGACTCAAATCACTTATTAATAAAGTCATCTGGAATGGTAAAGGAAGTGTTCTTGCAGGACTCCCAGAGTTCATCAAGATTCTTTGGATTCATCTTCAATGCCTCCTCCTTCAACTTACCCCAGACATGCTCAATAATGTTCATGTCTGGTGACTGAGCTGGCCAATCCTGGAACACCTTGACCTTCTTTGCTTTCAGGAACTTTTTGATGTGGAGGCTGAAGTATGAGAAGGAGCGCTATCGTGCTGAAGTATGAAAAGGAGCGCTATCCTGCTTGTTGATGTTGCCATCCACTCTGCAGATCTCTCGCACACCCTCATACTGAATGTAACCCCAAACCATGATTTTTCCTTCACCAAACTTGACTGATTTGTGTGAGAATCTTGGCTCCATGCGGGTTCCAATAGGTCTTCTGCAGTATTTGTGATGATTGGGATGCAGTTCAACAGATGATTCATGGGAAAAATCCACCTTCAGCCACTTTTCCAAATGATCAACTAGAAGTCAAGTTATTATGTGTTGCTCTTACAACTGGGATCGACGAGAAGACTTTTGTCAGGTAGTGTATACTTAATACATGGCTGTCTGGAATATTCGTTTCTGATTGTTCAGTCGCCCTTTCCAAGGTATGTTATTCCCAGATAACAACCTCTAAATAATGCAGGCTCTTCAGGAACTTCAAATCACCTTGACTGTCTATGAATACATTCAATTTTATATCCTTATATCTACATTCATATGTATCTGCTTATCAGTCACGCCATGTTTTTTGACTATTTTGCACTTGTGAATAAATAATACGTAGGTAATTAAGACTTTGCTTGGTTTTGTTTCTGTAAGCTTTGCGTTTTTTGACTGTTTGGCGCCATCTTGTGACTGAATAATGTGCAGGTCAATGCAGTGCTATACTTCATCAGCATGAGAATTTCTGTCAGATTTGAGTTTAACTAAAGAATTAATAAACTATTACGGTTCAGAACAATGATTTTGTGTCTAATTTCTTTTGTTTTGTGGCAAGTAGCCATGTAATAAGCAGGATAAAGTACATCCAGGATGGTTGTTTTTGCAGAATAAAAACCTTTGAGTTTTATAAAACAGCTGCTGATAAACCTGTGGGGCTTTATTCTGCGATAACAACCTCCTAGACTTTATCCCTTACATATATGTGTGTATATACACATGTATCAATATAGTAATCAATGTCTATGAAGTTCCCATATATGGTTCCTCACCCAAGGGTTCAAACTAAAACAGCTCAACCAAAATAATTAAACAAAATACTGTATAAACGGGGGAACTAATAACAAAGCCACAATATACTCAATATCCTTGTGCGTACGTTTTCCATCGAACAAAACAGTTCATCCCGAGCCTCGCCATCAGCCATTATCACGTCTTCCAGAGACTCTTATATTTAACCTTGAGTGAATGAATAGACTCTTCCAGCGTCTCTCAGGACTCAAACACTTCATCACACTCAGGCAAACAGCCAGACACACCGTACAACCTCTCAATGCAGAAAACCCAGCCAGAGCTTGAGGTCAGTTTGGCCTTTAATTCACTAAACACGGACAACCAAAAGAGAAGGAGACATGCACAGATGAATAAGTGACCCTTCTTCTTCAATGGCTTTTATCCGGGCTGAAGAAAAAGGGTCCAAATGGGTCATTTAGCAATCACCCAAGGTAACGAAACCACAAAAAGCGATTGGTTTTAAGACAACGTCACACCTGGAGAGCAGCGAAGGAGGTGGAAACAGAAAGAATGTAGAAAATAGAAGACACAAGACTGTCTGTCTGCGGGTCTGACCTCTATTACTAAGAACTGAATTCTGGGAGACGAGAGAGAATGACCATAATCATCCAAAACGCCGAGTGCTACGGGACATTTCATGAGCCCCTCTCCACTGTAATAGAGTGCTGGAGGAGAAACTGGAGAACAAATGAACCCGCGGCCGAGGAAAAGGTCAGAGAGAGTGAAAGAGAAAAAACTAATCGAACAGGATTAGGTTTATATGGTGAAGCGAGGGAATGTAATAATTGCCAGAGCTTCTTCTCTGTGATTTTAATCCTGTCTGAATCAGCCATGTCCGTAATTACTCCTCACTTATTATAGATGGCACATCCATGTGCTGGGGAAGATTAATAAAGAGCCTGAAAATAAGGTAAAAAGCGAATTGACTAGTGGTTAAGAGGCCGCCAATCTGACGTGTGACTTTTTTTTTTGGTTTCTTCAGTTCTCCAAGTCTCTCAGGTACATGTTGGTCAGTGAATGGCTGCTTATTAAAGGGATAGTTCACCCAAAAAGTGTTTCAAACCTTTGAGTTTCTTTCTAATGTTGAACAATGAAGAAGGTATTTTAAAGAAAGCTGGAAACCACTGACTTCCGTACACTGCAATAAAATGCTTTTCTTACTGACACCGTGTCCTAATAACACCAGGAATGACAAGATTGTAGCGACAAGCAATTTGTCTGTCTGCACCAAAAGCAACGCAACATGAGAGAAAAATGTAAATACCAGCCACTGCACTACTGACGAAATGGTAAAGGCTTTTACTAATAGGCTACACTCAAAAAATTATGTTTGCTGTTTGTTTAAACTACTTATTTAAAATGAGCTGAAACAACAATTTTTGGGGGACAACTTAAATATTTTATGTTTATTGGTAAAATGTTATTTAAACTCACATTGGGAGCATTAAACACTGAATAAAGCACATAATCTGTACCTGAGGTGATCATTGTTCATTCATTCATTCATTTTCTTTGCAGCTTAGTCCCTTTATTAATCTGGGGTCGCCACAGCGGAACGAACCGCCAACTTATCCAGCATATGTTCTACGCAGCGGATGCCCTTCCAGCTGCAACCCATCACTGGGAAACATCCACACACACTCATTCACACACATACACTACAGACAATTTAGCTTACCCAATTCACCTGTACCACATGTCTTTAGACTTGTGGGGGAAACCGGAGCACCCGGAGGAAACCCACGCCAACACGGGGAGAACATGCAAACTCCACACAGAAATGCCAACTGACCCAGCCGGGGCTCGAACCAGCAACCTTCTTGCTGTGAGGCGATTGTGCTACCCACTGCGCCCCCGTGCTGCCCTAGGTGATCATTGTTTTAGTAGTTTATGCTGTTGTTCTGCCGTGATGTCACAGAAATAGAAAGGGTTTCTAAAATAGACATTTGTACGTGTTGCCGTAGCGGATGGTTAGCACAAAAACGTTTTTAGCATGTATACCTTTTATGACACGTTGGCTCAGTGGTTAGCACTGTCACCTCAAAGCAAGAAGGTCGCTGGTTTGAGCCCTGGCTGGGTCAGCTGGCATTTCTGTGTGGAGTTTGCACGTTTGCATGGGTTTCCTCCGGGTGCACCAAACACATGCGCTGTAGGTGAATTGAATAAACTAAATTGGTGTATGACTGTGAATGAGTGTGTGTGGATGTTTCCGAGTACTGGGCTGCAGTTGGAAAAACATATGCTGTGCAAAACATATGCTGAATAAGTTGGCGGTTCATTCCGCTGTGGTGACCCCTGATGAATAAAGAGACTAAACCGAAGGAAAATGAATGAATGATTGTAACTTTTATTGCATGTTGCAGCGCCGTGTCGCATAAAGATAGGACAAGGTGTAAGAGCTCTTGTCTTGCTTCTTGTTCAAATATCAAGGCATTCCTAAATCAAGAAGCATTTTCTAGACGAGTAATAAATATTGTCTTGTTTTCAGAAATAATATGTCAAAATTAAAGGAGTTTTTCCTTAAGAAAAGCAAAATAATCAAAATAAACTTATTTCAATACAAAAACAAGGGCCTCACGGTGGCGCAGTGGGTAGCACGTTCGCCTCACAGCAAGAAGGTCGCGTTTGTGTGGAGTTTGCATGTTCTCCCCGTGTTGGCGTGGGTTTCCTGCGGGTGCTCCGGTTTCCCCCACAATTCCAAACACATGCGCTATAGGGAAATTGGGTAAGCTAAATTGTCCTTAGTGTATGTCTGTGAATGAGTGTGTGTGGATGTTTCCCAGCGATGGGTTGCAGCTGGAAGGGCATCCGCTGCGTAAAAACATATGCTGGATAAGTTGGCGATTCATTCCGCTGTGGCGACCCCAGATTAATAAAGGGACTTAGCCGAAATGAAAATGAATGAATGAATACAAAAACAATACTATTTTGCTTACCCCATTGGGCCTTCAGAGAAATACCACTGCCGGTTATGAAAGACAAATAACGTTATATACCTTTGTAAGTGTGGCGTTCACTCCTGCCCGTAATTATTACCTTCAATTGATCTTGTTTGTCTTTTTCCCTTTTCAGTTTCTACCGGTTGATTTGGTGACGTCAGGGTTTTAAAACGGAAGGAAGCGGACTTCTCACTCTCGCTCATTCCCCCATGCCACCACAGCTTCTGACGGCTTTATCGTTGCGTTCCCCTTCATACTTTCTTTTTGACGTTTGTTTGGAGTGAGGAGTCCAAACCTGCTTCAGGTTAGATAAAAACAGACCATCTCTTCCATATTGTGAAGTGCATGTGAATGCAATGGATTATTTAGAAAAAATATAGGGTGGGAATCGACTGAATTCGTTGTTTTCTTTAAGCTCGTAGTCACCTGTATAAAATAGGGTGGCTAAATGCTTGGAGAGGGATTCGTCACCAGACAGATTTATTGTTCATATATACGTGTGCATGAAAGAATCGTTTACAAAAAAACAGATCAATAACATGCATTTAGAAAAAAGATGAGATACATTTTTCATTTCATGCCAACTTAAAAGACATGAATCATTTTTCTCTCATCTCAGTCAATCTGAGTGCTTTATTGAAAGATGACGCAGGTTATAAAAACCTTGAGCCTTGAACTTAATAGCTCACTGAAGAGAGAAAAATAATAATTTCTCCTAAAGTCCCTTTATTAATCTGGGGTCGCCACAGCGGAATGAACCGCCAACTTATCCAGCATATGTTTTACGCAGCGGATGCCCTTCCAGCTGCAACCCATCACTGGGAAACATCCATACACACTCATACACTACGGACAATTTAGCTTACCCAATTCACCTATAGCGCATGTCTTTGGACTGTGGGGGAAACCGGAGCACCCGGAGGAAACCCACGCCAACACGGGGAGAACAAACTCCACACAGAAATACCAACTGAGCCACCCAGGGCTCGAACCAGCGACCTTCTTGCTGTGAGGCGATTGTGCTACCCACTGCGCCACCGTGCTGCCATCTGTCATCCATGTGAAATAAAAACCTGTTCTTTCGATATAACATTAGTATGAAAGGCAGAGTGAAAGGGATTTGCATTTATGTAAAGAACAAATCAAAACATGTACTGTATGTCATTTGACAAAATATCTCCTAATTACAATAGTTAATATCCATTTGTTCTGATATGGTTTAAATAATTTCTCAGTCATAAGAAGCACATATATAACCCTAAAAACACTCTTTAAGAAACTCAATTAACCAATAATGAAAGAGAAAGAGAGAGAGAAAGAAAGATATTTAACCAAACACTTATATTACTTGTTCATACTCACAAAATAATTCTAACGCAATAATCCCAAAAGTGATATAACAGTATATACCAGGGAGTCCTGCAGATTCACTTGCCTCAACACACCATCAAGAATGTTTCTAGAAAGTTTCTAGAAAGAGTGACTGTATCTCAATGTGCGATCTTCAGCAATCTTGCATCCTCGTGTTCTCGTGTAAGCTAAAGTTCAGTTCCAAAAGTCAAGACTGGAGGACGCGTGGAAGTTCCCTGATGTGTTCTTGATATCGAGGATGCACCGATGCAGACTTGAGCGCAAAACTCGCTCGAGAAGTCCCAGAAGTCATTGCGGCTGAGTAAAGGAGATGGGAAGTGCAGCATATTAAACTTCAGAGATATAACTTATTTATCTCAGGAGTTTCCCTAAATGAGATGGTGAAAGTAAACATTACTATGGAAATCTTAATAAAGGCATGTTCATAATTAAGGGTGTTTCGTATTCAAATTAGTTTTTATTTTAGCATTGTGCAACATATATTTGTAAGGTTTGTATGCATAGCATATGTTGTGAAATTAATCGTTGTATGAATGCTGTAATGCTTAAATAACTTTCCGTTTAAAATGCGTAAATGTCATGTGACCATCAGGAGAAACGCAGCATCTCATTCCTCACAGGATGCGTTCTCTGTTCTCGCGGTCTCCTGAGTTCGTTCTTCACAAGACGGTCTCCACAAGAACATGAGTGCATTCTCAGCGTTCTTGGAATTGAGAAACAGACAATGTTTCAAGTAAGATCTTGATTAGCTAGCCCAGATGTGTCTGATTGGGGTTGGAGCTAAAATCTGCAGGACACCGGACCTCCAGGACCAAGATTGAGGACCCCTGGTATAAACCCAATCATTAGCTATGTGCCCTTGCAAAGATGCATATTAGACTTGAGGGCAAAATTGGAATATCACATAAAACACTTGCAAACAAAGCAGCGTTTCCATCCAATGAGTCAAAGAGAACAAAATTGTGGCTTCCTGATGAACTTGAGCCAAATATCAGACAGAAAAATGTAGTTGTGGTCTTTTTTCTTCTCTAATGAATGAATGGCTATCTGAACCGTGCCCGGGCGCATTTCCTGGTTCGTTTGAAAAGTGTGAGTGCTCTGAATCGGGCCCAGGCGCAGTTCAGTTGGCCGGCCCTGGCCCGGTCAGAAGAGGTGTGCCAGAGCGCGGTTCAGTTGGGCTTTGGCGCGTGCAAAGTGCCCAAAACTGAAGACTCTACGTCACTTTTAAGGGACTGTTTCATATGGATTTATTAATCATCCTTTTTTTTTTTCAATGAACACGAACTATCATAGTTTATTAAAGACGCAAACCCCTCGCTGTACGTCAGCTGCCACCTTCAGCAAACCTCCTAATACCTGCAGCACGAGGACTTTTATGATCATTTATGAGCGTCAAAAGTGGTAGATCTGTTGGGGAAAATATTAGACTGTGTCATTGCATCCCAAATGACTTAAAATAATACAAAACTATATAATTGAAACAAAAACTCTGCTGAGAGAGAGTGCTTCTCTTCTGCTTCAACTCGGAAAGTAAATGCAATGTGAGTGCAGGCCATCGGGGGAGAGGGGACAAGCGCACTTCGATGCGGTTCAAGGCATCTGTACACCTAGTGTGAATACGCCCTCAGAAGACTAAGATGAAACGCAATGCGGTGGCTTTTGGAGGTGTGAGACGCTCTTTGGGAGCGCAGACAGATGCTCAAGACAGTTCTGGAGGGAATAATAATAGAATAATAATAATACTGAAGCACTGTGATGACGGACTAATGGCTGAGAGATTTTACAATAAGCAAAATAACATTTCAGATAATTTACAATCTGCTGGAAATGCTGCTTTGTCCATTAATGCGTTCCATCACACGCATTTTTACTATCAGATGATCTGTTGGAACTAAATCCCATGACTTCACTGATGCACATCCTGGATCCTGTATTCAGTAAACGTGTTTCCATTGTAGATTATGTGCATTTTTTCTTACTGGATACTAAGTTCATTCTACTCAGTTTGTTATGCACATTTTCAAAATATGCGCATCTTGGCATTTACATTAAGCATTTTTATGCAATATTTCAAAATGTGAATTAAAATAGATAGATGGAAACACAGCTATTGTAACACACACACACACACACACACACACACACACACACACATTTGTTTTTGTGAAAAGTGGGTACATTACATAGGTTTCCATTCATTTTATACTGTCCAAAGCGTATATTGTATTGGCCTAACCCCACCCTACCCCTAAACCCAACCATCACAGGAAACTGTACAGCTTTACCCTCTGAATAAACTCATTCTGTGTGATTTATAAGCTTTTTGAGAAATGAGGACGTCAGCAATGTCCTCAAATTCACCTCCTGTAATACCTGTGTCATACCTATGTCATTACACAGATTTGTGTCCTGACATGTCACAAAAACACGTACGTACATACATACATACACGCACAAGCGTTCATCTAGAGACATAGCAAACTGTATCATTATGACACCACAGACATATGTGTATAAAAATTGTTGCATGGACACATATCTATTGTAACATGCACACATACGCACACACAACAGACGTTCACCTAGAGACATAGCAAATGGTACCATTATAACACAACAGACAGAGAGAGAGGATGAAATCATTGCAAAGCCCCATACAAACATATACAAAGCCAGAGGATGAAGGTTAAAGTCTTCAGCGTGGCCTTCCTCTCCTCAGTTGTGGCAGATTGAGAGATGCTGGCTGATATGTTTACCTGCACTATTCTCCCTAGTGGCCTTTGAGCCACACACACACACACACAGGTCTGCTTGCCTGGGTCGAGGCCTCGAGGGAAAGCCCTGTCATTACCCGACATCTGCAGCCACAAACTCCACCGGGAGAGAAGATATGAGGATGAGAAAGAGCAAGAGAGAGCGCTTTCCACAGGCCACACATCCATCCCTCACTTTATACTCATAAAAGCTTCTGCCAGCCTGTCCTGCACACAATCCAGCCCATAATATGGTTTCTTTATCAATCGGCTTACTAAAGTAGCACCCTTAGTTGATTAGTAGCTCACTGGTATATCGTAAATTCACAATGCATTTAATGTAATTGTTCAACACCAAAACCATTACAATGATCAGTCTTCAACTGATTAATGCAAATATCTAATCAGCCAATCACAGACAGTTTGAGTATGTAATCGTGGTCTGGGCGATCTGCTAAAGCTCAAACTAAGCCTCAGATTGGGGAGGAAAGGTGATTTTAGAGACTGTGAATGCAGCATGGTTGCCAGATTGGCTGGTGAGAGTATGAGAAACTGCTGATCTACTGGGATTTTGAAACACAACCATCTCCAGGATTTACAGAGAATGGTCTGAAGAAGAGAAAATACCCAGTGAGCGACAGTCCTGTTGGAAAATGTTATGACCTGAAAGAAAATCAACAGTACAGGAACTCAAATATTCCATAGCTCCATATAATCCATAAATATTCCAGGTCACCATATAAATCACTCATTCTTGGTTGCTGCTGATCAACAGTATGATGAGTAAATTTGACCTCTTCCAAACAGGAAAAACCACCAACAATCAAGAATGCATGATTATATGGTGTCATGGCTTTGCAACTTAAAAAAAATGTCATTATAATGGAAGTCAATGGGGCAAAAACAGCCACAAACATAACCAAAGGGGAGTCAATTTGTCCAGAGTGTATGGTTCAGTTTTTGAACATTTTCAAAGCGTTTTCCCAAAATATGTGTCCACATAAGATTTGCCACCAAAAATCACTCCCTTTGCTAAAACACAGAGAGAGTTGTGGCTAAAATAAGACTCAAAATCACCCCAGAGTGGATGAAAACATCCCCAACAGCACACAAGGGTTAATAATGGTTTTAAATTAATCTCTCTCTCTCTCTCTCTCTCTCTCTCTCTCTCTCTCTCTCTCTCTATATATATATATATATATATATATATATATATATATATATACACACACACACACACACACACACAGTAATGTATTTGTGGAACTAGAACCAAAAATCATGTATATCAGTATTTATTTGATTTCCAGCCTTATATTGGGTTGATTCAGTCACTTTCCCTCCGCTCAGCCCCATAAACTGTGTACAGTTACCACTGCATGCAGTTTCTAAGCCAAAGCAAACACTGAAGCAGCTCAAGAAAAAGCAGCTTTGTGTTACAGGGGCCAAAATAAAATAAATAAATAAATAAATAAAAAAACATTCACAAACAAGCGAGAAACAGTGAGATGATACAAGCTACATGGTGCAAAAACAGACAGCTCTGACTGCAAAAACAGTAAAGCTGCTGGGAAGTGTGGAGAATGGAGCAGTTCGGCTTTAAAGGAGAGATAAACAAGTAGAAGAGTTCTCTGTTTTTCATAGTAGGGCAGTGACACAGCAAAAAGCACAGTCCTTTTGGCTTGTGCCACGTTTTTATAGGTTAAAGGGATGAATTTAGGGCTGGGTGATGAATCGAAATGAAATTAACAATGCGATTGATGATTGTCATGCACATCTTATCAGGAAAGCACGGTTGTGTGTTTAGTAGTAAATCTTTTTTTGCGCTCTCGTGCAGAAATGTCGAACATGTAGAACGCCGACCTGATTTCACCAAGTAGGACATGTTCCTGGATTACATCTATGTTGATCATGGAACAACATTCCAATCAGCCAATCAGAATTAAGGGACACGTTTACCATTTGTGTTAAGTTTAGGCTTATGGTTAGGTTTTTGCACTTCTACATGATTGTTATCCAACTATTATTCCCCTCTGATTTTGGGAATAATTTCCAGTTATGGTTGGGTTTAGGTGTAGGGAATAGGTATGGATTACATTTTAACATAGATGTTAATCCAGGATCACATCGTACTTGGCAAAATCATGATGTGCCTCGTAGAAACCCTGGAAATCCGCATAGCATTGAATTATAAACAGAAGCTTTAACTGCTTTCATTGATTTAGCGTGACTAACAACAACATGAGTAATGTCAACAATATCAACATGACTGCAGGATCTTTTCACAGATGGATTTATTAGTTTAAACACTTGAGTAGAGTTATGAGTTTGGAGTAAAAACATGTTATTAAATGCTATTTTACTACAACGTTTACTACACTCAGCCAAAGTTCACTGAGAAGCAACGAGAAAATATACAGTCTCAATCTCATTGTCATCCGATTGAATCAGTTTCAATTTTAAATGAGATTTTGAGTAGATTATACTAGTTAGGAACAATCTTATTGAACTAATACAATGAATACAGTGGGGTTTTTCATGGTACCAATTAATTTTGATGGTCCGTTTGTTGAATTTAAGTTACATTGCATCTACATGCCAACTCATTCTCATTAGATTATAAGTAGACTGTTAGGTTGGGGTTGGGGTTAGTGTAAGTTGACATGTACTTGCAAAGTTTCTTATAGTGAGTTAAATGTCTGTTGTAGGAGCATATCAACAGATATTAAGCAGACAGTCTACTAATACTCAAATGGACCATCAAAATAAAGTGTTACCCATTTCACTATTCAATTTCTGTAACTGAATACTGTTTGACTATGGAAAACCATAAAACACTGTTTATTTGACTTTTCCGTTGCTCTATTGTAAAAATATTTGCTTGTAATTTGTTTATTATTTTTTATACATGTGTAGTGAGTGAGGCGGGGCTGAGAGCCGTGAGGGCGTGTGAGGCGGGTGGCGTGAGTAAGAGAATCAGGGGCACCTGGACACGTTACCTGCCTCGAGTCTCACGGAGGAGCCCTTTAAGCTAAAAGGAGGAGAGACGCCAGTGCTGAGAGAAAGAGGACTGGGCCCGGACACATTGTTTTACTTTTTATGTCAGATTGACGACAGTCTGCGTGAGGAGCTGCCATCCGTTTGTTTTATTTGCTCATTAAAAATTATTTAAAAGTTCATTGGTTCTCCGCCTCCTCCTTCCCGATGGCCAGGTGGCCATCTAACTTCATTACAGTGGTGCCAAAATCCAGGAGAAGGAGGGACACGTTGTCCAGTTGCCCTCGCCGCTGCGAGGGAGGGCCAGTGTTTGATGGTTAACCCGAGTGTGGGAGAAACCCATTCATCTGCCCAGAGTGCAGGGGCGACCTGAGGCTGGCGAGGAAAGGATCTTCCTGCTACCGTCTCGCAGCATGTGGAGAAGCAGGGAATGTGGGGCTCACCACCGGAAAGGAAAAAGCTGAAGGGAGCCGTCCCAGAGAGCCCGGGGGAGTCACCGCTCTCTGCCATGAAGCCAAAGCCTGCATCCATCCACCGAAGTGGGAGCGGAGCAGGAGACCAGAAATGCCGCCAGCCAGAACCGCCGCCGGACACCAGAAGACGGAGGGGTGGATAGATTCCTCCACAGGGCTCCCAGCACATCGTCAGATCTCTCAGCTGGTTGAGGGCCGAGTGGCAGCGTGTCTGGAGAACTGAACCTCAATGTTTTTTCCCCCTCTCTCCCCCTCTCTGTCGCTCTTCAGTCTCTTCTCAGCTATCCAGCTCCCTTCTCTCGGCCCTATTTATTCTCAGGTTTCGATCGTCCTGAACTGTTAAGCCTTTAAATGTCACTTTGAGTGTACTAGTAAGAATACTAGTATCTTGAAAAATATCTAGTCAAATATTATGTGCTGTCATCATGGCAAAGATAAAAGAAACCAGTTATTAGAAATGAGTTATTAAAACTATTATGTTTAGAAATGTGTTGAAGAATTATTCTTCCATTAAATAAAAATTGGGGAAAGAAACATAAAGGGGGGCTAATAATTCTGACTTCAACCGTAAATGTTAAAGACTTAAGTCTGAATATGTTTTGGTGGCCACATTCCAGCTATCAATAACATGCACCAATTGCCTTCTGTAGAAATATAAGCTGCCTTCCTATTATGACTCTCGGTCTTGATGTGTTTGGCGCTGGGCTTTCAGCTCAGCAGTGGGTCTGTGGCCCTGCGGTGATTATGAACACGACTGTCAGAGCCTTTCGCCTGCCGCATGTGTCATAACAGGCCTCATAACATTGACACAGCACTGGATCACCACCTCTGACACACTGCAAACGCACTG
>CAIGQW010053966.1:840053-857882 GCA_903798125.1 Danio choprae | reverse complement strand
TTCTGACATCAAGGTGTCCGCTGGGTCAGAGATGAACAGAACATGCGCATGTAAAGTCATCTTTAACTTACGGTGCATGCCTAAATGGCCAAATACATGCAAAAGGTGTCAAAACACAGCACTTAGTCATCATTACTCACATAAACCCTCATTTGTTATGTAATAAATGGACATAAAGAGTTGAGAATTGAAATGCATGGTTAACAATTATTCAGATCCATGTGGCTCTTAAAGTGGCAGTGGGCTATATTCCTGCTGCCGACTGTTAAATAAATAAAAGCTTTAATAAATAAATCAAAAACCTTTTGGTCAAATGGCCCACTCGTAATCATTATAAATAATTGGGATTACAATGTTGGCCAAAATAATCATGATTATGATTTGGCCTAGTGTGAATGTACAGGTGATTTCATAGTGGATATTTTTATTCTACAAGCTACAAACCATGTTCATCAACCTTATGATGAAAGCACCAGTAGCAGAAATAGTTCTGAAGCATTCATTATTTATATGTTTTACGCAGCGGATGCCCTTCCAGCTGCAACCCATCTCTGGGAAACATCCATACACACCCATTCACACTCATACACTACGGACAATTTAGCTTACCCAATTCACCTGTACCGCATGTCTTTGGACTTGTGGGGGAAACCGGAGCACCCGGAGGAAACCCACGCCAACACAGGGAGAACATGCAAACTCCACACAGAAACGCCAACTGTCTTGCTGTGAGGCGAACGTGCTACCCACTGCGCCACTGTGAGGCCAGTTCTGAAGCAAAGTCCTGTTAATCAGAATTTGGGTTTCTAGAGAAGTGTAGACCAAAGGTTCCTTTCACAGCAACATCAACCTTAGAAAACACATTGGAGTGGCTTCGGATGAGTTCTGCTCTACTTCTCAAATCATATTTTGGGTCTACAATATTGTATGTGTGTATATAGATATGTATTCATGATTTTTTTGATATCTGTAGACAAAACAATAAACCTTTCAGCACGATGAACTTTCAGCACATGTAGTAGTGCGGTTTTATTATTCGCCATAACGGTCTCATAAAATGTTCTTTCAAAACTCTTTCAGTGGCGAGTGAAAATGATCCCCAACCGCAGACTCTATCATGTGCATCTTGTGCCCTCTAGTGCCCCTCTGAAACATGGTCCCACTCGGAGCTCACCAATCCTATACAGTACACAGAAATACAAATAAAAAAAGAAACGCACACCGCCAGCCTGGGACAGCACGGTTGCCAGGTAAACAGGAAGTGGATGCAGCTCACAATAGCGAGAGCTCCCGCTGAAAGATCACACGCACAGTATGTGCACGATCACGCCTGACAAAATCAAAAGAGTGGAGAGCGCAAGAAATAAAATAAAGGAGCGCTCTTCAAATCTTTAATTATCTGAATTTGTGGCGTGTTGAGATGGGGAGGGCAGAGACTGGAGGATGCGGTGGGGAATTCACACAGTGAGCATGACAGCACTGTAATAACCTCAATTATTCAGAATTAGGCCAGTATTGATTTACTGCTGGATCGGCTTACTTTCAGACAGGGTGGGTGGGTTTCTCGGTGTGTCCCAGGGAGTGAGATCTCCACGGGCAGGACGGTGGCTCGGTGTGGAGGCTTTGGGGTGAAGACGTGTAATTAAACATTCTCCTTATCAAGCCTGTGATGGATGAAGCAGTCTGGGATTGCAGGCCTGAACCTGTCTCTTTCCTGCCAAGTCTCTCTCTCTTTCTCTCTATCACACACACTCAGTCACTCAATGACCTTCACAGTGGTTTTCTGAAGAGAACGCAGTGGCATACCTACTGGAAAAACCAGGTCAGAACAGACCATGCTGGCTATGGCTGGTACGTTGGTGGCACAGGGTGGTATGTCTTGCTGGCATGACCAAGATGGATCATCAGGTCATACTAATATGATGATTTTACCAAATCAGGTAAAGAGACAGAGTTAGAACTTAGGTTACAGGACATTATTATTATTATAAACTTATATTATGTGGCTCTTTGGAATACTTGATGTCTGATTGGTCAAACACGACGTTTGAAGGTATGTCATGTTAGGCATAAAGTACATCCAGGAGGTTGTTATCTCAGAATAAAGGTCTGAAGAAATGTTCTTATGTGGGTTTTTTTGTATTCATATCCGAAAAACAATTGTCACGTACACAAACCTTTCACATTGAGTCCAAGGCGTATTAATGAATCCATTCTGAAAAATGCTAAACATTTAGGAGTCAATTCAAGCGTCTCCACACGCGCTCTTCCTTCTACGTCATTAAACCGCAGAGAAGTACCACATTGTCGCAAGTTTAATGACGTACAAAACTGAACGCCTCAATAAACCCGATCTGCCTGCTTACATGATAGTCGCATTGGCACCTATCCAATTTATATCTGATTAATTGTCACGTACGAAGGAGGCCTGAAACCGATCTCTGAATATCCGAATGCATGCGTTTTTCTCCTGTGTACACGGTCATAGAACAGATCCGATCTGTGTCACATATGAGCAAAAAATCTGAATCGGTCGCATTTAATTGGCAGTGTAAACGGGGCCTATGTCTTGGATGACCTGTGGGTGACCTACATATTGTGTTCATCCAATACTGCATAGAGAGGAAGGAGAGTCCTCCTTATCAAAGAGCGGCGCTGGATTATCCCCAAAGTTTATTTCAGGAAATCAGTGGAATTTTGCCACATTGCTTGTGATAATGTTACTTCACAAATTTACATACATATACAAATCCAGAACAGAGACTGGCAGTACCACAGAGATTATAATAGATGACAGCAGCATTGATGTATCGGAACAACTGACCGAATCGAACCGTGGGACGTTTAGCTTTCGACATTTTGTATTTTGCCTTTTGCTTGAACTCTCAAAACACCTCTCAAACCGATTTCAATTCAATTTTTATTATGACAAATGAACGTTTTGGAGGCAGTGTGACATTTCTCATCAAGAATGAGGTCAGTTGTCTCCTCAAATTGATTTCCTATAACTTAAACCATGCTCAGTTTCTGTGGTGCGAACGCAACAAAAAGCTGGTAATTCAGCTAAAAGATACAGGAACTATAAAAATGTTCCTCTGGTGCAAAAGGCCATAAGATCTCGAGGATGGCTAGAAACAAATACGCTCCCTAAACCCTTCCTATGCTGTCTTTTTTTCCAATAACAATGTCTAAAATGTTGTATTTCTAGGATTTCTTGGGATTATTTGCATCATGATGATGAAGTGTTTGTTGTATCCCTCAGTTGCTTTGGATGAAAGCATCTGCTAAATGAATAAATGTAAGCTAACTGTAGTAGGTTTCTCCGTGATTGGACACGTTTGGGTAAAAGACTATGGTTAGAGCTATAAATGTTGTTCCTAGACCAACAAAAGGTCATGACACAGGTCTTATCACCTATTAGTCCAATCAACCATTTAAATGACAAAACAATTAGCAGTTAGTGTCAGCTATAAGCTCTTTAACTCCTCTACCAGCACTGACTCTCCAGCAAGGATACGCTACAGGGTTCCCACGATCAGCCGTCTCTCATGGGGGGAAAAACAAACATTTGTGTAGCTCACAGAGCAAAAGGTTGCCATGCAAGTTATGAAAACCCAACAATAATGTAAATTAATCATGTTTGGGTCAAGGGCTGCTTATTCTGGATGTATCTCTGCCCTTCTGCCCTGTCCAGACCCAAATACCATCTGATATGATGGTAGAAAAGCACTTCTGGCCCTGGCCTCATCTCCGACCCATTTAGCATCCTCAGACAACTTGTTTCCATGAGAACAACAACAGCAAAATGGTTGAATGTGTGTGTGCTTGTATTTCACAACAGAAAGCAGTTTGGCTAATCTAATTAGTTTGAAAATGAATCCAAAATGGCACTGAAGGACCCCAATGAGATCAGAGAATGAGCTCATGTTTAAGCCGATGCAATCCCTTTGTACACAAGGCTCTGTGAGATGACAAAACGTCTATTATTGCACAATTAACACAATATTGGGACTGCCTTGGCCTCTGTCAATTATTGAACCAGTGAATACTGCCAAGCGTAGCATCTGGAAGATGCAAAAACAGCCCAGCAGGCTTAAAATACACGTCGAACATGCAAATCGATTTGATGTCATGTCATGTCACCTTGAGGTCAAGTTGATGTTATTTTGACATCATGGTAGTTTACATGCATTGTAAGGATACAAAATCAAATGCTAATTTATAATTTGGGTGGCGCGGTGGCGGAGTGGGTAGTGCTGTCACCTCACAGCAAGAAGGTCGCTGGTTCGAGCCTCGGCTGGGTCAGGTAACATTTGTGTAGAGTTTGCATGTTCTCCCCATGTTGGCGTGGGTTTCCTCCGGGTGCTCCAGTTTCCCCCACAAGTCCAAAGACATGCGTTATAGGTGAATTGGGTAAGCTAAATTGTCCATAGTGTATGCATGTAAACGAGAGTGTATGGGTGTTTCCCAGTGATGGGTTGCGGCTGGAAGGGCATCCGCTGCATAAAACACATGCTGGCGGTTCATTCCACTGTGGTTCATTCCCCTGATTAATAAAGAGACTAAGCCAAAAAGAAAATGAATTAATTACATTTGTCAATTGTAATTGAACCTTTGAGATGAATAAAAAATTTCATATATTGTAATATAATAATTGTAAATAATATGTCATTATTTTGGTGGTCAAATGGCATCAATGTGTCGATGTCAAATGGATGTCAAGTTTTTGACAATTTGACATTAAGGTGCCCACTGGGAAAATCTATATCCCACATTCAGTGCCAACATCATATAAAGACATTAAGCCGATGCGATCCCTTTGTGCACAAGGCTCTGTGAGAAGACAAAACTTCTATTAGTGTGCAATTGACATAATATTGGGACTGCCATGGCCTCTCAATTTGATGTCGATTGACTACCTGTCATTTTGACATCAAGGTAGTTTACACACATTGTAAAGATATCCAATGTAAATAGCATTTTTGACATGTTGTTTTATGTTGTGCTTGATGTCAGTTGGACATCAAGGTGCCCACTGTGAAAATCTCACATCCCAACACCAAATAAAGACATTTTTTGGATAAGGAAAACTTCAAAACTGATTTGGTGGAGTGCTTTTTATGTTCCCTACAGCCTTCATATATATTCCTTAAAAAAAACTGACCCTGGAAAACCTGCTGAAGTACCTCTCATGTCCAGACAGCAGGCCTCAGATCGTCTTCTCCGAGGTACAGTATCTCCTTGACTCGACCTTGTGAGGAAAGCAGAGCAGGACTGTGTTCGGCCTGCGTTGCGGAGGAGGCGGGGGGCTGTGAAAGCCTGGCATAGTGCATCTGTCGGCTGCCTGCACAACGCCTCCTAATCAGTGCTAATTGGCACTCCTGATGACAGGCTTGGGTCGGTGCCGGCAACAAGCAGAAAGTATTGCTGTCGACCCGCCTACAAGTGCGCTGCCCCAGGGCCAAGGTTCAAACATCTGAATACTAAATTTTATTGAGCTTTAGTGTATATTTACGTCTGAATGAGACCTCTTTACATCAAAAGTCTGTCTTGCATCTGCCTCACAAAAAGAACGCATATTTAGAAGTACCTCCTGTGAATGCATGTTATGAGCCAGGAGACTTGGCATGACTCTCTAAAGACTGAAACGAAGAAGTTTGATGCTATAAAACTGTTACTGCGTCCTTTTCAGAGTACATCCATTACGGGGACATTTAACCTCACAGTATATCAATCTTTCCATAAAGCAGCTAAGACTCGTGGATTTTTTATTGAGATATTTCTAAAGCCTTTCAAGAAGAGGATCCTTGAGATGACATTCCCGTGATATACAGGAAACAACTTCTGGCGGAAGCCTCATAAGTCAAGTCTTTAGACCACAAATATACAATCCAAGACCGCAGAACAACAATCAATCTGCTCTCGGTTTCAAAATAGACAAACAACGCAAAGCTGCAGTAAGCCTTAAGAAAATGAACAATGATTTATTCCATGTGTGAATTTTAAAATGACTTTTTGGAGAGTTGGGGTGGCGGGGAGGATCATCATATTAGCTAAAAACCCTTCCCTCACGATGCATGCCTACAGAAATAAAGGTTGAATATTGCATCATGGTAGCACATTTGAAAGGTGTCCATATTTCAAAAGCATCAATAGCGGTCACGCTTTCCTCAGCTTGCACGGGGGACAGTCGAGCCTCCTCGTGCTCTCAACTCTATTAAAGCATGGAGAGACATTCAGACAACTGAACTGCCTGACAATGTACCGCAGGTGCCAAAATGAGCCCCTGATTGAAGCACGGAGAGTTGGGAAACTTTGCACAAAGCCTTCTCGAGTTAATTGTGCAAGAGTTGTGTCTGTAATGAGCTTTGCCACTGAGTTCATCTCTTATGCAATCAGACACAGCTGGCGTGGAATCTAATTGTGGAGATGCAATAAAAAAGAAAAAAAAAACAATCAAAAGATAAAGGCGGAGGGAATAATGGAGCTTCACAACCCATGACGAGCAAGATAAGAAAAGGACGCCTGATGCTCACACCACGGGCCAACTATGCATGCCAACCAATGAAAGGGATTGGTTGAAACCATCGCCGGAGACCAAGACGTGGGCACCGCTGACCCACACAGCTGCAACTCCTCCATGCAGAACACGGTATTGGGCTCCACAAATGAGGCATACCGAGGGAGCCAAAATGTCAGCTCTGCGGCAGGAGGACGCTGATCTGCTTTGCAACATGCCTTGGCAGCAGAGACGGAGAGGTGCAACACAAAGAGGATAATCTCCTCCTTCAGATGGCATGTAAGCCGAACGCTTATGAAACATAATCGACGGATATTCGACCGAACTCAAACAGTTGGCATTACTAAGGCACAAGGAAATGTTGTTTGAAAGCACAAAAGTTCATTGACCTCAAAAACACAATCAAACCCAGAGCCAAGAGTTGAGTTTCAGTGCCCATAATCGGTTCTAGGCATGGGACGATAACTGCTTTACTGCGGTTTGGAAAAGTCAAGGTTTTAAAACCGGCAAAAACGTTCTGTTATACCATTCCTAAGGTATATGCAAGGGTGTTTTTTTAACGTGCTTTTAGCAGAAAAGGACCCTCCACATCAAAAGCTACGGGTCAGCCCACGATACAGCAAACATCTGAAAAACAAATCGTTTATAGATGAACATCCAAGCATGCTGTAGAGCTGAATGATGCAGTGGTTTACTTTATATCCAACTTTTCAAGCTGTAAAGAAATCCAACCCAGGCTCATTCTGAAAACGTACTGGTATATACATTTCTGGGGAGCGCCAAATACGTCCCAGGAGGTACCTTTTTTTTGCAGTTTTTGTTTTTGTGAATCCACCAGAGGGCGCTGTGTACACTTTTTGAGATCTTAAATTTCTCTCACGAGTGCCATTCGTGCCTGCTGTTCTCGCATAAATCCAGTAGAGGGCGCTGTCAACTGACTGACTGACTGACTGACTGACTGACTGACTGGCTGACTGACCGATACCCCCACCCACCCCCTGGGTTGTTTTTGACCCAGACATTTTAAAAGAACATATTTTAGAGCAGCAATCACAACACAGTGACATTTGTATCCATACCATCAGAATCTTATACCGGCCCATGCCTAATCGGTTCCACCTTACAGTCCAGTTTCAGAGGGCATGTTGAAGATACTTGATGATTAAAGATGCGGCTGTGAATCTGTGCCCTGCTGTTTTATAGTAATCGTACGGTCAAGTATGGATTGGAGTGGCTGGCTGAAGCAGAAGTAGCCAGAGGGGTAGAAGTGGTCTTTGAAGATCTAAACGCTGACAGCCTTCAAGTGCTGCTCTTTGAAGGTAGAATGATGACTGACACATGATCCAGAAGACCTTCTTAGAGCCGACACGTTCGCTGAGCCTCCAAGACCCTTAGCGCTGCTATCTGACAGTGAAACAGTCCAGAGCCACATTTCTTCAGAGGATAGCCAGAACTTCCGTTAAAACACAGATCCTGACTAATTTTGTTTTCCAAATGGAAGCTTTATGATCAAAAGCTTCTCACTCTCTTCCAAACCACAAACACCTAGCTAAACTGCACAGTAAGGTTAATCCCCGTTCACACCAAGCACAATGACTATATAGGATAACGATAGAGACATTGCTTTAAAGATTGTTCTGAATGTAAAACAACAGCAGAGGTCAGACCACAGCTGGAACAATGAAGAAGTAGAGAAACGATAATATATAAAACAAGTCAGAATCCATTCACTCAATCATTTTCCTTCGGCTTAGTCCCTTTATTTATCAGGGGTCACCACATGAACCGCCAACTTATCCAGCATATGTTTTACGCAGCGGATGCCCTTTCAGCTGCAACCCGACACTGGGAAACACCCATACACTGTTACATAAACTACGGCCAATTTAGTTTATTCAATTCACCTATAGAATGTGTTTGGACTGTGGGGAAAACGGGAGGAAACCCACGCAAACCCAGGGAGAACATGCAAACTCCACACAGAAATGCCAACTGACCCAGCCAGAGCTCGAATCAGCAACCTTCTTGCTGTGAGGCGACAATGCTAACCCCTGCGCCACCACGCTGCCAGTCAGAATCCATTAAGATATAAACACAATGTACAATTTAAAGCTATAGATGACGTTGTGAAGAGGAACACTGCCTAGATTGCAAAGATTATTTAAAGATGATGACTATGTAGAAAAGAATTGGTTATACCATAGGGAAACAATGCTAAAAATATATGGAAGTTATGCAAGGCAGGTGACCAAATTGAATTATAAAAGGTAATTAAAGTACCTCAGGTATCCACTATAGTTTCAATGTCTTTGTGTTATCTCAAGAGAAAAGTTTGTTGTTTTTATTACAATGACAACAATCGGCAAATTTGTTTGATTAGATGAATAGATTTTTGAATAAAGATTCACGACGCCAAGGTGGCTTAGTGGGTAGCACTGTCGTCTCACAGCAAGAAGGTCGCTGGTTCAAGTCCCAAGTGGCCCAGTTGGCATTTCTGTGAGGAGTTTGCATGTTCTCCCCGTGTTGGCATGGGTTTCCTCCGGGTGCTCCGGTTTCCCCCACAGTCCAAACACATGCTGTATAGATGAATTGGATGAACTAAATTGGCTGTAGTGTGTATATGGGTGTTTCCCAGTACTGGGTTGCAGCTGAAAGGGTATCTGCTGGAATAGTTGGCGGTCCATTCTTCAGTGGCGACCCCTGATAAATAAGGGACTAAGCCGAAGGAAAATGAATGAATGAATAAAGATTCACTGGTCAGATGCGCAAGTAGCACACTGAAGACACCTGCTGGTTACAATGGAGTAATGCTGAATAAAAAGCATAAACTAAAAATTAATGCATTTTTATCGTTCGTTAATGTTGACCAGGGGTGCCCAAACTCGTTCCTGGAGGGCCAATGTCCTGCAGAGTTTAGCTCCAACTTGCTTCAATGCACTCGCCAGAAGCTTTGTAGAATACCTGGCAAAAGCTTGATTAGTTGGTTCCGGTGTGTCTAATTGTGGTTAGAGTTAGAGCAGGACACTGGCCCTCCAAGATCAAGTTTGGGCACCCCTGATGTAGACGCAAATAGATTTATCATTATTTTATATTTATAGTTAATGTACTTGATGGGAACAGGCCTTAAGTCTGGTAAATGCAACAGTTATCTTTTGGATAATGCTCATGTTTACTGTTGATGGGATGCTTTATGGGTAAATGGTTCGGTAATAATACTATGACAGACTTGACTCTGATAAAGCTTTGAAAAGACACTGTTTGCTATTATATTTCCCTAAATAATATAACATTTAGTCAAGTGGGTTTGTCAAATCTGTGGAAATCATTAGAAAAGAGCTCCGAGATGTGCAACATTAGCAAGACTAGTTCCAGGTTCTGACTTTGTGCATTGTCTGAGTTGTCCAAAACCCGCTATCTGTAATGAATCTAGAGAACACAAGGACCACTGTTTTCCTTCAGTGGTGAAACGCTCACAGAAATCTGGGAGTTACATGGCTGCCTTTGCTTTGTGATTTATGAATGGACTGTTATGAATTAATTGTGAGTCTGGGGTCTGCATTGGTGAAGTCCCAGAGGAGCATGAACAGGATGTTCACCCCCACCGGGGGCTGGAGCTTACAACCACATGATGGACAATGTAGGACAGGTCCACCCAAATAGGCTTTGACAGCTCCTGGCCTTTTTATGGAAAACATAAAGCAAGCTAACTGTCCTGCTCCATAGTTTGTCCCCATTAGCAGTCTCTCAAACCAATTAACACCTAAGCAGCCATTCAGGCACAATTCCAGATATATGCTAACAATTATACAAGGGAGGTAAAGCCGCGGTGGACAGGAAGGACCATGAGAATGTGAATTATGGGGTTTTTGCTAAGCAGCTAGAAAGTTTGCCAATTGGTCCAAAATGCTTCTTCATTCAGAGGATCTTAAGTAGAGGTCCACAAATAAACAAAGGAAACCAGACTATAGTCGACTACGCCATGGCCAGATGTAGAGTCCTTTATAGAATTTTAAAGTGTGCTGTTTACATGGCGGCTGCTGTTTGGTGATTATCGTTTGTTTTTTTGTTCGGTTAAGGGTCCCGTGGGAAACGTGTGGCATAGGTTTGTTATAATCCTTCGCCCCGCCTCCACCATATTGTCGCCCCATGTGGTGGGCGCCAGCGGTTTGGCTTCAAGCGATAAAAAACGGCATTCCCGGCATCGCCCTCTTCAGCGCAGTTGGTGCACGCGGAATTCGCCATTCATTAAAATAATTCGTAAAGCAGACTGCCGCCGACTTTAGACAGACCGCCGACGTAGATCAAAACAGTACCATCGCATAACAAAGAAGGCTAGGCACTGCGCGACGCAACAGGATTGTGGCATGGCACACTTCGAAAGTATGCTACCTCAAACGCACACAATTAACCATAAAAGGAACCACATTTTTTGTTTAAACAATTACTGGAGCGTACCACAAGCCAATGCATAACAGTAAACATGGGTCAAACCATTAGAGATTAATGAGCATCAACTATTTGAATGTGTCCAGTTTCATTTTATTTGTTTTATAGCAAAACAAATAGGCTATTAATCTTTTTTAATTGTTTTTATAGATTTATGCAATGCTCTTGTCTCACTGCAAGAACTGGTCCCCTGACTGAGCTTGGTTTCTCCCAAGGTTTGTTCTCCATTTACATCAATTGGTGGAGATTTCGTTCTTGCCACTGTCTAACATGATTGGGATCATTGGATGTGCTCTTCAGTGGATCATCCTTCAACAGTAATATTTGCAATAAACTGATCTAAACAGATTTTAAACTGGAAAGCAGACCAGCTAATCTCTACTACTAATCCGCTACCTGCTACATACACACTAAAATGTCGTTGTTTATACCAATGTTGGGTCAAATAAGAACAATCTCAACCACTGGGTTAAAAAGTATCATTTAAATTACATTAAAAAAAACTCAACCCAACATTGGGGGTGTCCATATTTGACATATTGGGTTAAAACAACCCAGCATTTTTCAAGAGTTCACACTTAGATATTGCTTGTAAAGGAGGAAAGGAGGAGATGGGGTGGATGGGGGGTTTCTTCGAAAACGAAGATAAGAGAGCAGATTTTTGACAGGCTACTTATAGGGAGTTTGTATTAATCTGATTGGCTTACTAATGATTACTGATGAGAGACCGGCTGCGATCAATCATATCACGTGCTCCTCTCGAAATTAGTTTGTGAAACTTCACTTAGAGTGTACTGTACATTGAATAAAATCTCCATTCTGACTCATTTACCTGTTAACTTAACAACTGTAACATTCTACAATTATAACATTTTGGTAATTTTTATAACAGAACCCCCTCCTCTCTCCCCCACCTCACCACACGACAACCCCAAAACATGATCAATTATGAGTGCGCCTCACACAGGTGAGTGGGCGTGACAAACCACTTGCACCAGTTTTGCATTTTAACCAACACTTGCACCAGTTTTGCACCAGACATTTTCTTACAATCACTCCATGTCTTAAAAAAAACATTGTGCATTTATGAAGTGTGCCTCACACAGGTGAGTGGGCTTGACAAACCCAATGTAGAAACACTCTTCTCTCTCTAAAAAAAACTAATAAAAACACTACCCCCCTCCTAACTATAGGCCATTTTGAGGGATGTAAACAATAACAATGGTCTTGTTGTATTTCCTGTTTTACATTTTTAATTTCCATAGAATCTAAAAAAGTCAAGACATTGATAAATAATCCTATGGCAGGTGTTTTAACGCAAAGTTATCATTGAATTGCCTCGTTACAGTTATGAAATAGTTTGACAACAAGCAGGAAATTTTCATGGGCCAATGACATCACCACATTGAAATGGTCTATAACACTTAATTCTTTGAGCACTAACAGTTCCTATGTTTAATGAGCACTTGTTGTGTGCATTGCCTCTTCTTGTTGAATCACTGAATGCCTCCTCAATTGTAAGTCACTTTGAACAAAAGTGTCTGCTAAATAACTAAATGTAAATAGCACCACCTTTTATCTCTGTATAGTGGCTTTGATACATTCTACATTGTATAAAGCACTATAAAAACAAAACTGATCCAAATCCTTCAGCGTTCAGGCTCTTCATTCATTCATTTTCCTTCGGCTGAGTCCCTTATTTATTAGGGGTAGCCACAGCAGAAGTAACCGCCAACTTATCCAGCATATGTTTTACGCAGTGGATGCCCTTCCAGCCACACCCCAGTACTCTCCCATTCAAACATACTACGGCCAATTTAGTTTATTCAATTCACCTATAGCACGTGTGTTTGGACTGTGGGGGAAACCGGAGCACCCAGGGGAAACCCACGCTAACACGATGAGAACATGCAAACTTCACACAGAAATGCCAAATGGGCCACTTGGGACTCGAACCAGTGACCTTCTTGCTATGAGGTGACAGTGCTAACCACTGAGCCACCGTGCCACCCAGGCCCTACTAAAACAAAAGTCTACAAAGGCTGGCCTGCGAGAGCAATACCCATAGATCAAGTGGAAAAGTGACAGCAAGCTCAGCTCTGAAAACAGCACCTCCTCCTCTCTTAGGAGGCCTAAATAATTCACGTCAAGCTAGGGATGAAGTGAAATACACAACTTTAAGTATATAATGCAGTCAGGAGGACTATCGATCGACTAATTAATTGATTTATGCAGAAAGTAATCGACTACCAAATGATCCACTCGGCCACCTCATTAGCAGCAATGCATTATTCATACCTGAACCTATTCACCGTCATTGTGTTCCCAGGCACAGGGGAAATCTGAGGCGAGCGTGTGTACGTGTGTTAGCATGTTTATGTAAGAGATCGGTGGCGTACACTTTCTTTTGCTACGCTGGGAATTGGCTTTGATTCCTTCAATCCAGCACATTGCTCACGTGCTTTCTTCATCTATGAAAAACCCACCTGTACGAGTTGCTCAAAAAAATAAAACATCCTTAGTATTCCTGCCCTCGTACCCAATGCAAACCAACCCTGTTTGTCTATTCTTTGGTGCCCGAGGGAAGGCTGATGTTCTGTGTGCCCTTGTCTTCATCATTCTGTCTCTCAAATAAGACTGCTGTTTGTTCTTTTCCAACACAAAGAGGCTATTTATGCAATTGCGTCCCAAGAGATGGCGGTGGTTAAATAACAAAAATCTATCCAAGAAAGGGTTTTTTTGTGTGTGTGTGTGTGTGTGGGAACATAGTCTGATCTGCAAGTTAACAGTAGAGTCACAATGATATGTGCAATGAATACACCCACATGCTGACACGCTGTTCTCTCATGGCTGCTGGCCGAGGGTTGCAACACAGCTGGCTGGCCTGACCCAAACCTGGACCAGGAATTGCATCTCTGATGTTTAATGGGTTTTGTGCTTTATGTGGCCTTCTTTGTTTTACCGTAACTTGTTGATTGTAATGGAAACCATCAAAAGTATGTGTGTGTGGTAACAGGAAATTCAAAATGACAAGTAATAAAACAGGGGCGGGGCGTCACGGTTGCGCAGTGGGTAGCACGATCGCCTCACAGCAAGAAGGTTGCTGGTTCGAGCCTCGGCTGGGTCAGTTGGCATTTCTGTGTGGAGTTTGCATGTTCTCCCCGTGTTGGCATGAGTTTCCTCCGGTGGCTCCGGTTTCCCCCAAAAGTCCAAAGACACATGCGATAGGTGGATTGGGTAAGCTAAATTGTCTGTAGTGTATGAGCGTGAATGAGTGTGTATGGATGTTTCCCAGTGATGGGTTGCAGCTAGAAGGGCATCCGCTGCGTAAAACATATGCTGAATAAGTTGGTGGTTCATTCCGCTGTGTCGACCCCTGATTAATAAAGGGTCTAAGCCAAAAAGAAAATAAATGAATGAATGAAAAATAGGGGAAGCACAGTGGCTCAGTGGTTAGCACTGTCGCCTCACAGCAAGAAGGTTGCTGGTTCAAGCCCCGGCTGGGTCAGTTGGCATTTCTGTGTGGAGTTTGCATCCTTTCCCCGTGTTGGCGTGGGTTTCCTCCGGGTGCTCCGGTTTTCCCCACAGTCCAAACACATGCCGTAAATTGGCCGTAGTGTGTGTGTGTGTGTGTGTGTGTGTGTCTGTGTGAAGGAGAGTGTGTATGGGTGTTTCCCAGTACTGGGTTGCGGCTGGAAGGGCATCCGCTGTGTGAAACAAGCGAAGTTGGCGGTTAAGTTGTGAAACAAGCGAAGTTGGCGAAATAAGTTGGCGGTTCATTCCGCTGTGGCTATCCCTGATAAATAAAGGGACTAAGCCGAAGAAAATTGTTCAACTTAATGTGTTTGTTTAAATTCAGCCCATATAAATTGTACCTTTAAAACGTTAATTAGTAAATATAATGCATATTTTGTTCAGTGTGCTGTCAAATCAAGCTGTCAAATGTGCTTTTCTCCTAAATGTTACGTCTGGAGCTCAAAAAAAACCCAAACCTTACAAATGCTTTCCACAAAAATTATGAAGCAGCACAACCCAAAGCCCGACACAGATGGAGAGAATATAAGCCTTATACACTTTTGCACAAAATGGCATGTAGACCATTAGCTCTGAGTTGTTATCCATTTGAGTTCAGTGTTAGCGCTTTTACGATAACACATGGTACATCTCCTCAAAATGATGCCATTTAGAAGAAGCAGACAGATGGCGAAGGCCGAGAAGCGAGTGAGTTTTGTGTGTGCTGGTAATGCAGTGCTGTAAAAGGATGGCAGGCTGCAGTGTTAAGTGCAGTGAGGATGTTTAAATAAATGATGCCGCGAGTGTGTTTCTGTGAATCAGGGTCAGGGCGGACGGTTCACATATGAACACACACACACACACACACAGAGACTTGTTCCTATATCCCATTGGGGACTTACAGATGTAAGGATGACTATACAAAACCATATATATTCTCTCCCCTATCCCTAAAATCTGTACTTATACATTGTCAAGATACTTCATTCTGTCTGATATAAAGTTGAAGTCAGAATTGGTAGCCCTCCTGTTGTATTTGAATTCATTCATTCATTCATTCATTTTCATTTTGGCTTAGTCCCTTTATTAATCTGGGGTCGCCACAGCGGAATGAACCGCCAACTTATCCAGCATATGTTTTACGCAGCGGATGCCCTTCCAGCTGCAACCCATCACTGGGAAACATCCACACACACCCATTCACACACATACACTACGGACAATTTAGCTTACCCAATTCACCTATATCGCATGTCTTTGGACTTGTGGGGGAAACCGGAGCACCCAGAGGAAACCCACACCAACACGGGGAGAACATGCAACCTCCACACAGAAATGCCAACTGACCCAGCCGGGGCTCGAACCAGTGACCTCCTTGCTGTGAGGCGATTGTGCTACCCACTGCGCCACCGTGAGGCCCTAAATTTGAATTATTTTATTCATTTTTTCCCCATGTTTTGGGTTTGAGAGAAGATTTTTCCAACACATTTCTAATCATAATAGTTTTAATAACTCATTTCTAATAACTGATTTCTTTTCTCTTTGCAATGATGACAGCACATAATATTAGACTAGATATTATTCAAGATGCTAGTATTCAGCTTAAAGTGACATTTAAAGGCTTCACTAGGTTTATTAGGTTAAAGTTAGGGTAATTAGGCAAGTCATTGTATAACAGTGGTTTGTTCTGTAGACAATCCAAAACATATATAGCTTAAGGGGGTGAATAATATTGACCTTAAAATGGTTTTAAAAAATTAAATTAAAAACTGCTTTTATTCTAGCCAAAATAAAACAAATAAGACTTTCTCCAGAAGAAAAAATATTATAGGAAATACTGTGAGAAATTCCTTGCTCTGCTAAACATAATTCGGGAAATATATATATAAAAAGAATAAATACATCACAGGAGGCCGAATAATTTTGACTTCCACTGTATAAGCTTGTTTACTAATGGGGACTTCAATTTTGGTCCCCATGAGTCTGTGTGCATTCAGGTTGAAGTCCCCACCTGGACATAAAAACAAGTACACACACACACACACACACACACACACACACACACACTTTTCATTAGGAGAGAAAAAAACACTGTAATAGCGTATTCTTTTGAACATCTACAGAGAGGAAAGAGAAATTACCTAAAGTTCAGACTATAGAAACCTATGCATTCCCTCATGTTACAGTCTCTATATAAAGTAAAGAAATCAATGGGAAGACCTTGATGTTTCATCATTGTGAATCTCTGTGATGATGAAAGACTTTTATTGCGCTCGTATTGCATTAACTAAAGCAGAAGTTGGCTTTGAGTCTTTTGTGCTGCTGGTTTTTTTTACCGCTGAGGTTTTAATACAGTAACACTCTATAAAGTCTGTTTCTCTGACACCTTTCCAGAACTTTCATGGACGGCTGGAATGTGCTTTTAAATGTGGATAATAAAACCTCTCGCTTTCTTGATGTTTCGATTTTGAGTTTTATATACGCCATAATAATTAATAATCATTCCAATTAGATGTTATTACCTTAATACTTTTTAAAGTTTTGCATTTCATAGAATCGAATGATAATTTAAATAAATGGATTTTTTTTGTGACTGTAATATAATATTTAAAATCATATTCATTTATTTATTTTCCTTCGGCTTAGTCCCTTATTTATCAGGGGTCGCCAGAGCGGAATGAACCCCCACTATTCCAGGTTTTACGCAGCGGATGCCCTTCCAGCTGCAACCCAGTACTGGGAAACACCCATACACTCTCACATTCACCCACACACTCATACACTACGGACAATTTAATTTACTCAATTCACCTATAGCACATGTGTTTGGACTGTGGGGGAAACCGGAGCATCCAGAGGAAACCCACGCCAACAAGGGAAGAACATTCAAACACAGAAATGCCAACTGACCCAGCCAGGACATGAACCAGTGACCTTCTTGCTGTGAGGCGACAGTCCTACCACTGAACCAACATGCCACCCATTTAAAATCATATACAGAAGATAAATAAAATATTTATTTTAAATTATTATCATTTTTTTTCCAGCAATTAATTTGAAAAGGCTGTAATGCATCTGGAAATATAGCTTCTTGGTTTAAATTGCAATTTTAACTAATAAAAAAAATTATGAATATTTTTTTTATAATGAAGTATTTTATTCATTTATTCATTTATACTTTGATTTTGTTTGCAGTAACAATAATAACATTACTATTATAAAAAATAATAGTAATAATAATAATAATAATAATAATAATAATAACTGAAAACAACAACAACAGTGTTAATATATTATTTTATTAAATAGTTAAAAAAAATTTAAATAGAGTATTATTACTTTTTTTATTA
>CAIGQW010053966.1:755130-771568 GCA_903798125.1 Danio choprae | reverse complement strand
TCGTCATGGAAAATTACAACTGGCACACAAGGCCAAGGTTACAGTGACACGACGACACCTGGAAAAACATTCAGCGTCCAGAAACAGAAACTAACCGAAGGACAAAGCAGAGTATTTTACAGGGTTCACACAGTACACTGCTTCCAGGAGGACCACACAAATATAATTAAATCTGAACATGACAGAACGAGATGTCCAGAGAAAAGCACTGAACTATGAAGCCAAACGTACTTAACATACACAGAAAAAAGCACCGTCTAGAACGAGTTTTCCACTGATGTAATAATGCATTTAATTAAACATAAGAGATGAGCAGACTGTTCATTCATTTTCCTTCTGCTTAGTCTCTATTTAAGAGGTCGCCACAGCGGAATGAACCGCCAACTATTCCAGCATATGCTTTATGCAGCAGATGCCCTTCCAGCCACATACACATACACATACCGGAGCACCTGGAGGAAACCCACGCCAACACGGGGAGAACATGCAAACTCCACACAGAAACGCCAACTGGCCAAGCCGGGACTCGAACCAGTGACCTTCTTGCTGTGCTAACCACTGAGCGCCTTTTGCATAATAGGTCCCCTTTATTTCATGCTAAAGACCAGAAACCGTGCATCATGCTGTTTTTGGCTCAGCACAATGTGTCTTCATTTATCGATATCAAGCAGACAAAATCTTCTGCTCTCAAAGTCAAACACCTAACAACGCTAACGCTAATTAGCCTCATAATATGGATTTGACCAAGCAGTAAGAGTGTGTCATTTACTAATTGAGCTAGCACGGTTTAATGAATGTGGCCGCGCTGAGAGGACGATTATAAATCACCAGAAACAAAAGCGGCTCCAGACAGTGAAACGTCACCAGAGCCTAGCGGGAGCAAACCGGCTAATTAGCTTGCAGGCTAAACAACATTCATCAGGGCTTGACAACATTAGCAGCTACGCTAATGAACAAACTGCAGCCATAAATGCTGGAGGGACAAATCTGTTGTGTGGAAGTAAATCAGCCATTATTCAGGGTCGACTGAGAACAATGACTCCCTAATACTTCCCTAACGCCAGGCTTTTCCTGAGGCAAACTGAGAGATATTACTTACAAACACTGACCAAAGCTCTTCTTTTTTTGCTGCTTGTTCAAACTACTTATTTTTAAAAAAGCTGAAAAAAATACAATTCTTGCACTTTTTGTGAGACAACCCAGTTGTTTTATGTCTAATCCACTTAAATTAGAAAAAACAATTATGTTAAAGGTGCAGTATGTAAGTTTGACACCCAGTGGTTGAACTAGGTATTGCATTCCTCGATCAAAACACATGCAAGCGCAGGTTGCCAGATTGATGACACCAATAGGAGTGTGCCCAACTATCGAGCCTAAAGGCTGATTTAAGGCTGATTTTGTTCGGTATAAAAGCAACGGCACGTGAGTAAAGGAATATTTTCATTTTAAAAGGAGTTTTTGACCTAACCAACACCTGAATTTATATTTTAGAAACGGCCTCTATTTCTTGCAGCTGAACAACAGACAACGATCAGCTCAGGTACACCTCATGTGCTTTATTGAGTGTTAAATGCTAGCAAACCAACACATATCAGTGATTCAGCATCGACATTTAATAATGTTAAAGAGGTTTAATATGTATTAATTAGATTATAAACCTTACCATTTTGTGAGTGAGTGAGTGAGTGAGTGAGTGAGTGAGTGAGTGAGTGAGTGCATATTCTGTGCTTCTGAATGGCTGTATTTAAATTTCTGTCGTGCTTCGTCTGGTGCAAACAGCCAAATTGCTTATCACTGCAACTCTCATCTTGTAGCGTGCTGTTAGGACACGGGGTTACAGTGTAACCTGCTCACCTAATGTTTACACTCGTAATATTCATATTATTTGCTAATTAATAACCTCATGTGGAAATCTGTGTCTCATTTCTGAGTCTGCTACTATTTCTATTTTACTATTTCGGTCACGGACGCATGCTTTAAGAGCCTTTCAGACTGAATGAATGAAATACGTAATTCATAATTCATACATAATTACGTAATTCATACATAAATGAATGTTTTCCACCAAGGCAACCCGGGCTGCTGAAATATAATTGGCTGAAGTGGCAGTGGCCGCGTTAAAATAACCAAAACAAAGACAGCCGTTCCGGCACGTAACGCACATTTCCAAAGCAGAATATCTGACTTCAGCATTGTTCTTCAGATAAACATAAATGTTCACTTAGCATTGTTTGATACCAAAATAAAAGTCTTATCTTTGATCCTTAATTAAACTGCCCCATTTTTATACCAACATTTTAACAATAAAATTGATTCAGTGTTATATTTTATTGGGTGTGTGTGATTCGAAACAGATTTATTCATAAATTAAGAAAAAAAGTTATTTAGTGTATGTACAAATAATTAAAAAGCCACTTTAACATTTGTACTTTTATTTATTCATTCATTCATTTTCTTTTCGGCTTAGTCCCTTTATTAATCTGGGGTCGCCACAGCGGAATCAACCGCCAACTTATTCAGCATATGTTTTACACAGCGGATGCCCTTCCAGCTGCAACCCATCACTGGGAAACATCCATACACTCATACACTATGGACAATTTAGCTTACCCAATTCACCTATACCGGATGTCTTTGGACTTGTGGGGGAAACCCACGCCATCACGGGGAGAACATGCAAACTCCACACAGAAATGCCAACTGACCCAGCCGAGGCTCGAACCAGCGACCTTCTTGCTGTGAGGCAATTGTGCTACCCACTGCGCCACCGTGAGGCCCCTGTACTTTTATCTTATGTATATTTAAAACGTTACACAGTCAAAGTGCTAATTAAACATCAATGGTTTTGGCCCTTTTGGGACACCACTAGTAACACTTTACAGTAACTACAACAGCAGAGTGAATGTTCCACTACAAAACTTGAATCTGAAACTCATCCAGATGAAAAACCACAATAACAAGAAGAAACACAGAAGCCCAGATGTGCTTCTTACGCTCCTTACTTTCTTTCTCTCTCTCTCTCTGGGCTTGAAAACAAATTAGGAAAACCTAATATCTTGATATCAACTTGATCATGAACCCTGCCTCTCGTTATTCAAACTATTCAAAAAAGGATATTCAAAAAAGGCTCTGCATTTGATATCACCGAATGCCACGACGGCTGCAGAAAGGCCACATCTGACACTAAACACGGAGCAAACTGTGAAATATATACAGCTGAAGACAATTCATGATCAAATATTCCCCAAATGCTATTTAACAGAGCAAAGAAATATTTTACAGTATTTCCTATTACAGTGCTCAGCATATATGAGTGCACCCCCCACAAATCTCTCATTTAAATGAATATTTTCTATAGGAGGCTTTACAATATCTGTGCATATACATTAGTTTAGTCAGTACTGAAGCCAAATCTGGAGCTCATCTAACAAAATAACCTACAATAATAGTTCGAAAATTAGTAGCCCAAATTTATATGCGAGGGAAAAATATTAAATAAAATGTTCAAAACTAGCAAAACAAATGTTTTTAAAATGTTTTAGTTTGTAATATGTTTTTTCAATATTTTGCATGAATGTAAATGTATTATCTGTCCATTTCTGAAGATGTTCTGTGACTAGAATATTATTTTAATAAATATATCGGTGTAATAATAATGCTAAAATGCACCAATATATATTACCCATATTCACTGAGAAATGGAGAAAATGGGGTGTACCCATATATGCTGAGAACTGTGTATATGTCTATTGGAGATATTCTCTTTTTTAGTTTGGCTGGAATAATAACAGCCTAACTTGCCTAATTAACCTAATTAAGTCAAAGACAAAATAAATTAGTTGTTATAAATTAGTTATTAAATCTGTTATGTTGAAAAATCTTGCAGCACTTGGGAAACATTGGATGAAAATGTTTGTTTAATATGTCTAAGGTGTTTATATGACCAGGGTGAAAGTATGCAAGCACACACTCAGTTATTTTACATTACACATTACTACTGTAATCTGTAATATGTATATATATATATATATATATATATATATATATATAAATTTTTACCTGTAAACCAGCACCCCAATTATGGGGATTTACACCTACCTAAATTAAAATGGTAACAGTTCTTGAGCAACCAGTGAGCAACAAACACAAATTAGGTATCATTGGAAAGAAGGTGCTTAAGCTTTACTTTAAATGAAAAACTTAGATAGAAAGAATTTGTACTGTGTTCAATATTTTAGATTTTTCATATACAAACACATGAAATTAGTCGTGTAATCACCTAGAAAAAGTATCCATTGAAAGCCAAGTGTCTCATGAGCTTATATTTTAAATTTGATGAAGACATCAGGCAAAAGGAGATCTCTGCAAAAGGTTTTCTGAGACTATGTCTGTGAAAACCTTCCCAAACTAAAACAGTTGCTGAATAATTTGGTCAACATTCTCAGTTTAGGTGTCACAATCACCAGCAATCTAACCTATGCAGATTGCTGGAGAACAACACATCTGCCACCACATGAACTACATCTACCAAGATGCTTTGCGCCAATCAACTCCCGCTACAGCTGTAAACTATCTGGATTGATACACGCACACACGCACGCACGCACGCACGCACGCACGCACGCACACACGCACGCACGCACGCACGCACGCACGTACTTACACAGGTGAAGATCATTCTCTCTGATTACCAGGACTTTAAACACAGCACACACACACACAAGCGCGCACGCACGCACGCACGCAGGCACGCATGCACACACACACTTACTTCTGGGCTGAGTCTTGTTAGTCTGTAACACCACGAAGCGTTTCTTTGTCCAAGTCTTTCCGTGTTTGATGCCTTGTTTATTCGTTTATGTTGTTTGCCGTCGGTACCAACCTCTCGCCTGTGACTTTGACTACGCTTCTGGATTACCCCTATGATACTGTTTGTACCCGTTCAACCATTGCCTGCCTGGTCATTCTGTGCTTAATAAACTACATGTGGATCCTCAACTCCGTTGTCCAGCGTCCTTCAGTTGCATTAGGTATCTTTGAAAAGAAGACACTTTGGGCTTTACTATCCACCATCTAGAGTTTATAATGCTCAAAACGAAAAAAGGTTATAGATGCCTATGTAAAACAAAAGTTCTGAGGTAGTCCAGTTCAGTTCTCTCATCACACTGAAAATCAAATGAATGAGAGATCGGCGTCTCTCTGTAATATTAAAGCAGATTTCTGACTTACCCTGTCTTTATCATCAGCTACATCACACAGCACGTCGTCCAGGTCCAAAATGCCTCCGTCTCCGTGTTCTAGCCGATGAACCTGTATCCAGTAGCCCGGGTCCTGAAACAGACAGAGAGACCAAGTTACAGAACATTCAGACTGTGTGAATTTTAAGTAAAATGTGATTCATTCATTCATTTTCCTTCGGCTTAGTCCCTTATTGATCAGGGGTCGCCACAGCAGAATGAACCGCCAACTATTCCAGCATATGGTTTAACCTGCAGATGCCCTTCCAGCCGCAACCCAGTACTGGGAAACACCCATACGCACTCATTCAAACACACACTCATACACTACAGCCAATTCAAACTCCACACAGAAATGCCAACTGGCACAGTCGGGACTCAAACCAGTGACCTTCTGAAGGATGAATGGATTGGTTTGTGGGTGGAAAGATGGATGAATATGTAGATGAATGGATGGGTTTATGGATGGATTGATGTGTAGATGTTTGGATGTGTGTGGATGAATTTATGTGAGGGAGGGTGGGTGGTTGTGTGGATGAATGGATGTGAGGGTGGGTGGGTGTGTGGGTGAATGATGTGATGGTGGATGGGTGGGTGGGTGTGTGGATGAATGATGTAAGGGTGGGTGTGTGAATAGATGGACGGGATTATGGATGATGGATGGATGGATAGAAGCGCAAGCTGATGGAAGGGTGGATAAGCGGATGGATGTATAGGTGGATGGGTTTATGGGTGATGGATGTGTGGGTGGATGGAAGGATGGATGGATGTGTAAAAGGATGGATGAATGTGTAAAAGGATGGATGGATGAATGGATGGATGGTTTATAGATCATGGATGGATGTAAGTGTAAGTGGATGGAGGGGTGGATAAATGGATGGGTGGATGGTTTTACGATGATGGATGTGTGGATGGATGGAAGGATGGAAGCATAGACAGATGGAAGGATGACTGGATGGACGTATGAGTGGATGGGTCTTTGGATGATCGATGTGTGGATGGATGAATGGTTGGATAGATGGATGAATGTGAAAATGGATGGATGTGTATATGGATGGATGGATGCAAAGGCGAATGAGGTTTCTTTCAAGCTTTGACTGCCATGTTCAGGAAACTCATCAGTCAGACCAATCTGAAGGAGTTGGGGTCTGAGAAGAGTCAGAAATTTTAGATAAAGAAGAAATAGCATAACAGTATTTGGGTTTCTCAAGCCAACATAATTAGCATGACAAAACAAATTGGGACAGTAGGGAATAATGAAAAAATCTATAATTCAAATGCTCACAGCAGTAACAATCAATGTCAGATCTCTGTCTGAAGTAAACATGACGATCAGCCAGTGACTGTAATATCTCTCAGTCTCGGCTCATCTGAAGCGCTGTAATCTCATATTTGGGCAGAGCTGATCAGCCCACATCAGCTTGGCATCACACACTCTGGCAGAGCTTCAAAGCCTGCTGACGAACAAGATGAAAACAGGGAAAAGTGGGGTCGCACACCGATGGAAAGCCAATCTGAGCAGAGCCGAACACTTGCCAGTATATGTAGGCCATCTGACCAGAGTAAAGAGCGATTTACATCTCTCGCTCCACTGTTCGTCCTTAATCTGACGTATTTTCAAGCAAAACAGGATTTTCAATCAGAAAAAAAATGTCACGCACAACATGTTTAATACATCAGTAACTTACCAGATCAGGAATAGTGTCTTTAATGTCAAATGTTTCGGGTTCCTTGGGACATCAGAATTTCTTAGCATGCTTCTAACACACTGCTGACATGCTTTTAAGGTTACGTTTTTAAAGTAATCGTTTAACTTCTTGCTAAAATGTTGCTAGCATGTTTTAGAAAATAGCATATTGAACATAATGTGCAATTTAGGATTATACAATGTTCCTAGTTGTTTTAACATGCTAATAATACTGCTAACTTTTTAGCACATTGCTAACATTTGACTAATATGGATGGATGTATGGTTGAGTGGGTGGTTGGATGGATGTATGGTTGAGTGGGTGGGTGTATGGATGGATTTATGGATAGTTGAGTGGGCATGTGGATTAATGGATGGATGGATGGATGGATGGATGTTTGAGTGGGTGGGTGTATGAATGGGTTTATGGATGGTTGAGTGGGCATGTGGATTAATGGATGGATGGATGTTTGAGTGGGTAGATAAATTAATAGATGGATGGATGGATTGATGGATGGGTGGATGTATGGATGGATGGATGGTTGAGTGGGTGGATAAATTGATGGATGGATGGATGGGTGGGTGTATGGATGGATGGATGGATGGATGGATGGATGAATGGATGGTTGAGTGAATGGATGGATGGTTGATTGGGTGGGTGGGTGTATGGATGGATGGATGGAAGGATGGTTGAGTGGATGGATGGATGGTATAGATAATATGGATGGATTTATGGATGATGTTTGGGTGGGTGGATGGATGGATGGTTGAGTGGGTGGGAGTATGGATAGATTTATGGATGGATGTGTGGGTGAATTGATTGATGGATGTGTGGGTGGATGGATAGGTGGGTGGATGAGTGGGTGGAGGTGTAGAGCAATTGATAGAAATGTAAAACTGTAAATACATTAATGGATGGATGGATGGGCAAACCTTTAAGGTTATGGATGGATGAATAAAAAGGATGGATGGATGGGGAAACCTTTAAGGTTAAGTTTTTTTATTAGCTTTTAAGTTACCGCTATTAATTAAAGCAAAATAATTAAAATGAAATATTTTTTTAAAACAGAGAACAACACAAAGCCATCGATTTTGTAAAAACATGAAACTAATTCATTCCAATTAGCCTAATTAGACTAATAGCAATACTGAAAGCCAAAACAATCATCCATCCTAATACTTCACTGACCACAAAATAATCCCTCTGAATCATAAGCCACAATCAGAGGAACATGACCCAACCAAGGGAACATCTCTCAAACAAATGTCAACAAGTTCATCCAAGCTTTTAACAGAGTTAATCTGGAAGACATTTTCTGGCCACAAACCCAGAACAAGATTCAGCAAATATTTGAGCAGATCGGCTGCTGAGACGACACGCTTCTCCCACATCCAGAGACTCGCATGCGGATTTAACATCAATGGAGCCGATCATCGCCAAGAGATGGATGGAGGCGAGGATGAAATGAGAGGGAAAGGCAGAAATTATTTATGAAGCAGGGTTTGTGTGATTTAAGACAGGAACTGTGTCCATGGAGAAATGAAGACATCGTCCTCTCACTGTGTGAGGGGGGGAATGATGAAAAGGAAGGATGAAATATTGAAGAGAAAAGGAAAGATTGAGCAGAAGATGTTGTCTGCTACCGAGAGAAAAGAGACAAATACTTCAGACTGAATCTACAGGAGAGTAAATCATGATCGCACACAATCATGCAAACGGACAGTAGTTCCTTATGATGCTGAAAACATGAACATGAAGCTGTGGAATGTCACATATTAACTCGCGGCTGTCAGGAATGCTTGATTCTGATTGGTCAGTCGCAACATTGCAATCTGGAGAGCTACGCTGACAGTCACTTCATGAGCAATAGTTTACGCCGAATGAATAAATAATAAAACATACATTTTGCCACTTAATTTATTTATTTTTCTGCATGAATGTTTCTTTTTAAGGCACTGTGTTAGCATTAATCATTTTTCATTCATGTACACACATGCATTTATGGCCCAGATTAAATATAAATAAAAATACACGTGTGTGCATAATCTTGAATTTTAGCATTTCTATGCCAATCCAATCACATGATGAAACAAATGTACTTTATCCTGCGATCTCTGAAGCATCATTTCATCACCGTCACCAACCACAATGCCAGCAAAATGAAAACATGAGTAATAAAAGAACAATGTGTCTACAGTCTCTGGATGTTTTAGTGACGGGTGGTGTTTTTTTACGAAACTTGAGAATGCAACCTATACAGGATATGACGACTTGTGAGACAATATTAGCACTGCATTGACAACACAAAAGGAACACTGACATTTCACCATTAACATTCATTCATTTTCATTTCGGCTTAGTCCCTTTATTAATCTGGGGTCACCACAGCGGAATGAACCGCCAACTTATCCAGCATATGTTTTACGCAGCGGATGCCCTTCCGGCTGCAACCCATCACTGGGAAACATCCACGCACACCCATTCACACACATACACTACGGACAATTTAGCTTACCCAATTCACCTATTCCGCATGTCTTTGGACTTGTGGGGGAAACCGGAGCACCCGGAGGAAACCCACGCCAACACGGGGAGAACATGCAAACTCCACACAGAAACGCCAACTGACCCAGCTCGAGGCTCGAACCAGCGACCTTCTTGCTGTGAGGTGAACGTGCTACCCACGGTGCCACTGTGCTGCCCTAAATAAGAAATATTTACGTTTATTTCATTTTGACTCTGAAAGTGCCATTGATAAAGGTTTTATTGAAGGTGGGCGTGGGGGGCGCCTACATCTCCTACAGTCTGGCTTAAGTAAGCTAATAGGCAATTTTCATATTTGGGTGAACCTTTCCTTTAAACGTCATGATTCACACCATCTGCTGCAAACCCGAACCTGCTTATTTATAAACTGACTTTATGCAGATGCACTCCTACTACAGAATCATCCCAATCAATCGTAAATGATCAGTTCTTTCCAAATAGAGGTGTTCAAGTCATCTGGTGATATTTTATTCATATCGCAATATACGGCTGAAGTCAGAATTATTCACCCCCCTGTATATTTTACCCCCCAATTTCAGTTTTTTTTTCAACACATTTCTAAACATAATAGTTTTAATAACTAATTTCTAATTACTGATTTCTTTTATCTTATAATATTTGACTAGATATTTTACTAGTATTCAGCTCAAAGTGACATTTAAAGGCTTAACTAGGTGAATTAGGTTAAAGTTAGGGTAATTAGGCAAGTCATTGTATAACAGTGGTTTGTTCTGTAGACAATCCAAAACAAATATTGCTTACTAATAATATTGACCACAAAAAATTTTCTAAACTGCTTTTATTGTAGCCGAAATAAAGCAAATAAAACTTTCTCCAGAAGAAAAAATATTATAGGAAATACTGTGAAAAATTCCTGAATCTGTTGAGAAATATTTGCAAAAGATATAAGAATAACAAAATATTGCAATGTCAGATTTTTACTCTACACTGTCAAACCTACCGAACAAACACGTCTTTGTCCACCACAAACGCATCAGTTTTCATCCGCTCACGTGCCTCAATAGGAGGCCGACACTCCAGATTAGTGGTGACGGATGGTAATAACCTCCCACTGCAAGAATAGACGCTCTTCCAAAAAGAAGAATAGACAGGACGCTTCTGTCAACACGTCATTAATAACTCAATGAAGTAATACTGAATCACAGCGCTGAACAAATCCAGGCTTCACTACAGCAATAAGAGCAGCTCAGGACTCATCCATCTCCATCCGGAGGAGGAAAGACTGAAGCAATGTTCGCTGCCAAATGCCGAGTTGTGCAAATATTGCTTTTTCATGAACACGTCTCCTTAGATTTCAGTTATTCTCTCTGATGCAATGCTGAGTTTAGGAGCAGACATTTGCTGATGTTCAATAATACAATATATCGTGATACTAAGGCTGCATGATATTGGAAAAATTGCGATATTTCTGCAATATACAGTTGAAGTCACTATTATTCGACCTCGACCTCAAATATTTCCCAAACGATGTTGAACAGATTCAGGAAATTTTCACAGTATTTCCTATAATGTTTTTTCTTCTGGAGAAAGTCTTATTTGCTTTATTTCGGCTACAATAAAAGCAGTTTTTAATATTTAATAAAACCATTTTAAAGTCATTCTTATTAGCAATCTTAAGCAATATTTGTTTTTCGATTGTCTCCAGAACAAACCAATGTTATACAATGACTTGCCTAATTAAGCCTTTAAATGTCACTTTAAGCTGAGTATCTTAAAAAAATATCTAGTCAAATATTATGTGTTGTCATGATGGCACAGAAATCAGTTATTAGAAATGAGTTATTAAAGCTATTATGTTTAGAAACGTGTTGAAAAAAATCTTCTCTCCGTTAAACAGAAATTGGGAAAAGTATATATAATTCAGGAGGGCTTCAACTTTAATTCTGACTTCAACGGTCTATACAACAAGCAATGTTAAGGATGCAGTATGTAAGTTTGACACCCAGTGGTTGAGCTAGGTATTGCTTTGCTGGATCAAAACACACACAAGTGCAGGTTGCCAGATTGAGGACAAACAGGAGAGAGTCTGACTATCGAGCCTAAAGGCTGATTTAAGGCTGATTTATATCGTGTTCAGTATAAAAGCAACGGCACGCGATAGAAGGAATATTTTCATATTAAAGAGAGCTTTTGTTATAATCAACACCTCCAATTGATATATTAGAAACAGCTTCTATTTCTTGCAGCTGAACAACAGAAAACTGACAATGATCAGCTCAGGTACACCTCATGCGCTTTATTCAGTGTTAAATGCTAATAATGTGAGTTTGAATGCCATTTTACAGGACATTTATTGCCATACTGCTATACATTTACATTTCTGTCGTGCTTCGTCTGGTGCAAACAGCCAAATTGTTTATCACTGCTTATCTCGTCATGAAGCGTGTTGTTAGGACACGGGGTTACAATGTAACCTGCTCACCTGATGTTTACGTTTGTAATATTTATATTATTTGCTAATTAATAACCTGATGTGGAACTCTGAATCTGCGTCTCATTTCAGATTCTGCTACTGTCCACCGGAGGTCGCATTTCGGTCATGGACGCATGCTTTATGACTTAATAAATGAAATACGCTGTTTTCCACCAAGGCAACCCGGGGTGCTGAAATATGATTGGCTAAAGTGGCAGTGGGCGGGTTAAAATAACCAAAACAAAGACAGACATTCCAGCACGTAACGCACATTTTCAAAGCAGAATAACTGACTTCAGCATTGTTCTTCAGATAAACATGAATGCTCACTCAGCATGCTTCTGAAATATCTGCAAACATATTATGCTATTTTTATGCTTTAGAAGAGTCAAAAACTTACATACAGCACCTTTAACAAACACAATTTTTTTAAGAAAGCTTCAGCAATTAATCGCAGCAAGGAAATTAACCGACAGAAGCATATTCAGGAGTCAGACAGACGTCAAACCTGTGACTTTCTCCAGGGCGAGGGGCGAGGAAGTGAATTCACAAAAGAGGAAAATCCTCAATGTAAGATCAACAATGCAGACCATCTTTACAAATCATTCCAGAACTAACCGCACACTTTGTCTGTGTGAAATCGAGGTGGTTGGGCGACGTGTCATGACACTCTGGATGACTGTAAAGCACTGACTGTAACAAAGAGCCATTGTGAGACGCACACCTGAGGCAAGAGACCAGCCGGAGAGACACTTTATCCTGGAGAACACTAAATATACCCTGCTCATGTCAACTACATTTACTAGACAAACTGCTTGATGAGCTGCATGGGAAAAAATGACAAAATTCTACATATGAGGTCCAAAATGTTTGAAACCACAAAAATATACAGTTAATATACAGTTAGAGGCTTAACGAGGTTAATTAGGGTAAAGTTAGGGTAATTAGGCAAGTCATTGTATAACAGTGGTTTGTTCTGGAGACAATCAAAACAAATATTGCTTAAGAGGGCGAATAATATTGACCTTGGCGCAGTGGGTAGCACAATCGCCTCACAACAAGAAGGTCGCTGGTTCGAGCCCCAGCTGGGTTAGTTGGCATTTCTGTGTAGAGTTTGCATGTTCTCCCCGTGTTGGCGTGGGTTTCCTCCGGGTGCTCCGGTTTCCCCCACAAGTCCAAAAACATGCGGTACAGGTGAATTGGGTAAGCTAAATTGTCCGTAGTGTATGTGTGTGAATGAGTGTGTATGGATGCTGTGTGAACATATGCTGGATAAGTTGGCGGTTCATTCCGCTGTGGCGACCCCAGATTAATAAAGGGACTAAGCCGAAAAGAAAATGAATGAATGAATATTAATATTATTAGTAGTTCGTTATGATGCTTCAGATCTGTCAAAATGGGCTTTAACATCATACATGCTTTTACGTGGATTTACAAAGTTATTCTGTAAAATATATAAGATATATATACACATTTATTTCTTTTTTTCCTGCGTATTAAAATTTTTGTGTGTGTCTAGGTATACCCAGTGGCTTCATTTCTTTCAGGAATAATGTAATTATCACTCAAATCATAAACAAGTTAATAACAGTCCAAAGTATCTCATTGTAGGTTTTTCTTATACTATAAATCATGAAATATGCTCAAATATGACTAATTAAGTATGGGTATGAATAATTTTGTGCTATCAAAAATCATATTTAACATATATAAACATATACATACTTTCAAAATTGTTTTAAGACCTATTGAACACACTGTATTTCTATCCCTCACAGACACACAACTCATTCCTGTCTAAAATGAAACAGAGCACTGCACGGAGATCTCTTACATCAGTTCCTCCGCTGGAGATAATATCAGTTCAGCGCTGATCTCTGATATGATCTTTACAACACAAGACGTCTGCCAGCTGACTGAGTACAAGAAGACACTTGTTCTTGTTCAGTGTGTTTGTGCTGCTGTTTGTCTGAGTCACAACTGAGCAAACACAGCTGAACAAATCTTTGACTTCACAGCAGAAACTATACATTGTGTTATTGATCATGACAGATACACTGTACTGACCAAATAAAAGCTCCAAATGAACAAAAATATATATATATTAAACTACAATACACCACTACAATGTACTAAATGTACTACAATATTAATTCAGTATTAATTCAATATTAATTACAAAATGAAATCAGTTCACTATAGTCTATACTACAATATGCTGTAGTAGCATTCATTAGCAAAGAGTTGTAATGTAACAAAACCAAATCCCCACACAGGTGAGTGGGTTTGATCAGTGGTCCCCACCCTTTTTATCACCACAGACCGGTCAACGCTTGACAATTGGCGCATGGGGGTTGGTGTCCGTAGATTGGTAGGCGACCATCAACTGTTTTCTCAGAGGATGGCAAGCTGACAAAACATTGCAATTGCAACACTCATATTAAATTTGTAAAAGCACTGCAGTGTTTGGGTGCTCTGCGTATGTCTGAGGTAATTAGTCTACCGAAATGTGTATATTCCATACAAACTATAAAGCTGATCGGTCAGTTCTTGTCACGTGACTCACTGTGCACTCGTGGCACTATTGGCATTCTGAAAAGCTGGGACGTTTTCAGCTGGGTGCGTCTGGGATACGCGAGCACGTCTCTCCCAATATGTACGTGCAACCCGTGCGCCTGAAAATAACGAATTTGTGCTCGGAAAAGACGCGATATGTGAACGGTCGCCGTCATTTGTGACCTCCAGCAGCTGATCTTTTTGCGAAGACACGCTGGATTCACCTGATTTGTTGACGAACGTGTTGCGGATCCATTCCTTGGCAGTTCACGGGTCCTTCACTGGGCCTTTTTCCCTTCGCTGAGACGCTTTCCAAGACGTCTGTTACTTGATCATTTTGCTAGTTTGTGGGTTAAAATTTGGCCAAGATTTAACAAAGAATACGGTCAATTGTCAAAATAAAAGGTCATTCAGACTCAGATAATAAACAAAACAGAAATAATAAATGATTTCCTGTTTCTTCCTGTAGAAAACACACTCTCTCACACTCTCTGACAGTTTTACTGACACTTGCAAAACACAACAACAACTACACTGCATTTATAAAGTGTGCTTCACACAGGCGAGTGGGTTTGACAAACCACCTGTAACACTCAACCTTAATAGCCACTAATTCTCTGAACACCAACAGTTTTTCGTATAATGAGCGCTTGTATGTATTGCCTCTTCTTGTTGAATCACTGAATGCCTCGTCAATGGTAAGTCGCTTTGGACAAAAGCGTCTGCTAAATTACTAAATGTAAATGTATACAGTATAAATACAATACGGTTCAAAATCAATGTAGTGTTTACTACAAAATTACTATAGTATTTTTCTCATGTTGGCCTTGATATTTGAACTGATCCTGAGAAGTGTTGCTTTTACTCAACTTGGCGGATATGCCTCACACAGGTGAGTGGGCTTGACAAACCACCTGTAGAAAACACACTTTTTTATCTCTCTGACATTTTAACCAACACTTGCACCAGTTTTGCACCGGACAGTTTCTTACAATCAGCACAAAAAAACACTGCATTTATAAAGTTTGCCTCACACAGGTGAGTGGACTTGACAAACCACCAGTAAAACTCCACCTTAATTGCCACTAATTCTCTGAGCACTAATAGTGAGTTCACACCAAACACGGATGAATTTGATTTGATGCGCTTAACACGTGAATCGCGCAATTTGCTCGAGTTGGAAAATCTGAACTTTAGTGTGATTGTGACGTAGTGCCTGTTGTTGGTGTCCCGGGGGAAAAACCTCTTGCCGACACCGGACAACAGCTCATCAAACTGGGCTCGGCTCAGTGTAAAGCACCTCTGAAAGCTTCAGGTTAAGTTTCTGGAGGAGTTGATGAATTCACAGAGCTGGGTGCACCACTGAAAGGACTTACTCAAGACAGAGGCGCCGAATGATTTTATGCCGTTTTTCATTATTCCTAAAGCACATAAAGCACAGCTACTCTCTCAATAAAATCCATGTTAGCCATTTAGCAATGAAACTGGAGTCACTGGGCAGACAGAACCCCCATGACAAGAATCTGTGTCAATTGTGAAGCGAATTTGACGCGCGAATCAGGCAAGTAAACGAATAGTGTAAATTATTTGAGCATGCCATTTCTGGTGTGAACACAGCATCACACTTTCTTTGTATAATGAGCACTTGTTGTGTGTATTGCCTCTTCTTGTTGAATCGCTGAATGCCTCCTCAATTGTAAAGGCTGATTTATACTTCTGCATCAAGCGCACGCGTATGGTCCGGCGCAGCCTTCGCACACCTCTCAAAAAATGTAACTACACATCGCAACGACGTGTAGCACAAGTTCTGTGATTGGTCAGCTAGATACCGGTGACGAGCGTGGGCAGAGCTGAGAGCCGCGAGCCCGATGGAGCGAGTGTTTACAAGTGTCGAGTCCAGTGAAGGAGCTCCAGATGGAAACTTTTGTTTTGTGTTTACCTTATGATTAAAGTTGTTGCCGGTTCCCGCCTCAGAATGA
>CAIGQW010053966.1:717212-739144 GCA_903798125.1 Danio choprae | reverse complement strand
CACACACACACACACACACACACACACACACACACACACACACACACGCACACGCACACACGCACTGACTAACCTAAAGCTGTCTGCCAAAGAAATCCAGGCACAGATCCAACTTTCACAAGCCTGAGCGCAGGATAAGGAGAGCGAGAGGAGGAGCAGCAAAACCAGAAAAACAACACTAAAAACCAAATCGCAAGATCAACCCAGCTGCCAAACCAGCCCAAACGCTCAAGATTATTAGGATGCTGGTTTACAGTAGAACAGCGTTTATTTAGTAGCATATATTAGTTGCAGTTATTTTAGTACATACGCATTAGGGCTGAACAATATATCGTTTGAGCATCGATATCGCAATGTGTGTGTCCGCAAAAATCACAAGATCAGATTATTTACAATATACAATGTTACAATGGTACAATATATTTATACAATGATGGCCAAGTTATTTTACGTTTGATTGTTACATTTATTTATATTTGAATACTGTTAGGCCAGATAATAGGACAGTCTAAACTAATTGTATCTTTGATGCACTGTGATGCAGACGCAAACAATTCGGTCTCGGTTTAGTAATAATAATAACCGGTTATTATGTACTGACATCATTTATCACATATGCGCTATATGGCGGTAGCTTACTATGGTGCGAGTAATTAAAACACTACAACTATTTAGAAAGCAGATAGCTGTGCACAATTCACTGCTTGTGAGTTTGCTGGACAGTCTTTCACTGACAGGGAAGTACAGCAGAATCCAGCTCTCTCTCACTCTCTGTGACCCCTTTGACCTGCTGACGTGTTCGTGAGGTAACGTTTTATCTCCTCTCTCGGCTGTTATAACAATAGCGTTACTTGTGGATCCAGACACGAGCGTGTCTGCAGAGGGAGTTTTCTCCACCGCGTCGCCGTCTATAATGAGTGTCCGTTTGACATCAGTGTCCGTGTCAGTTTGCTGAACAGCACCAGAGTCGCGCTGACTGTAAGAGCCGATCGCTTTTCTGTTGAGCGCGTGATCAATCATAGGTGTTCAAGAGCTTGCTCGACAGCGCTCAAAAAGCAAGCGGGATAATATTTACATTTCTTTACATTCAAATAGTGCTTTCTTTCAGCAGGTAAAAATAAAGGTTCAGTTCATGTATCTGACTGCTTGTATTAAAGGACAAAATTGTATTACAAATAATATATAAATAGAGATATTGAATTGAACCGAATCGATGGCATGATAGTCATAACCGAACCGAGAGACCAGTGTGGGTTCACACCCCTACCAGTTAACCATAACGCACTGTTTATTAAACCTTTATTTGTCCTCTGTCATATTTATATATGCTTAATTTATTCGATTTTATGTAGAAAAAGACTTGATCTCCCTAGTCGATCTAAATGAATGAAATCTTTCCAAATAGAGCTATTCAAGTCATCTGGTGACATTATATTCATATCGCAATATATAATCGCTGCTAAACAACATATCGCAATGTCAGATTTTTCCAATATCGTGCAGCCCTAACACATAGGCATGGCGCATTTTAAAAAAATGTTAATATCATGAGAGTTCTAGCAATTTCATTGGAAAAAGCAAGCTTGTTTATCTTCTAGATTCAATACTTTGTACTTAAAGTTAAACATTTAACTTTTCCAGTGAAACTATAATGTAAAAAGTTAATCAATTTAATTATTTGCAAAAAAATAAGAAGAACTTGTCCATGATGCTATAGGGTGCTTTCACATCTGTGGTTCGGTTCATTTGGTCCGGACCAAGGGCAACAAATGATACATTGTAGCATTTCTCTGCAGTCTTTGGGTCCTTTCCACACCACACTGATTGCTTTGGTCCCAACCAGTTGAAAAGAACCAAAATGTAGTCATGTGACAAAATCCACATCACTCATTGGCCAGATGTTATTGAATGTATTTGTAACTGCTTTTCGATTGGTCAGAATTAACGAGTGGGAAAATGCCAATGGAACTCCTTCATGTGAACAAACCGGCAGACATAACATGTCGTTTTTTACTATGGAGGGACGACTGCACTGGCTGATTGGTCATAGTATACTATATAGTTTATATACAGCACTTTAGACAAACTATACATTTCCAGAATGAAGCGCGGCTGCGGCTGGAAAACAATGTTTTAATGCATTGCAAACGGTGAAGGCACATCCCAAGTCACTTCAGGAGGAGGCGTGAATTAATTTTGGTAAACTGCGAAATGGTCATATTCCGGAAATATTACCAACGATCCATCAGGTAATGTTTTTCTCTCTCTCTCTCTCTTTCTCTCTCTCTCTCTCTCTCTCTCTGTTTAAAATTGCTGGTAAAGCGCTGCCAACTAATATTTTTCCTTCACATCCCATAATGCACAGCACATCGGACTACGGCAGCTGGATTAGTCCAAAAAGGCACAGTACTTTTTGCGGTTGGGTCTGTTTTAGTTTGGATCATGTTCTCACCACAAACGAACCACTCCAGGGTTCCTTTGAAAGCGTACCGAGACCACCAGTACGATTGCAACATTCACACCTGCCCAAACGAACCGCACCAAGAGGGAAAACGAACTCTAGTGTGTTTCAACCAAACTAAATAAGGCAGGCGTGAAAGCAATCTTAAAAACATTTTGAGACACATATACATAAATGGCAACACGGTGGCTCAGTGGTTAGCACTGTCGCCTCGGAGCAAGAAGGTCACTGGTTTGAATGTTGGCGTGGGTTTCCTCCACAGTCCAAACACATGCCCTATAGGTGAATTGGTTAAGCTAAATTGTCCCTAGTGTATGTGTGTGGATGAGAGTGTATGGGTGTTTCCCACTGCTGGGTTGCAGCCGGAAGGGCATCCACTGCGTAAAACATATGCTGGAATAGTTGGCGGTTCATTCCGCTGATAAATCTATCCGATAAATAATACATTACCAATTTCCCATTGCTGTATATAGGATATATTCCCATAGCTTAGTGTCTGTACTGTATGTGCGTATGTGTGCGCGCGTGTGTGTGTGTGCGCGTGTATGTGTGTGTGTCTGAGGTAATAAAAGTCTATTTTCCCCATGAGGGCTCATAAACGGCAGCTCTGCACACAGCAGGAAGACTCTAATGAAACAAAGAGCGGAAGTGCACTTCATGATCCACTTCAAACGTCGGGCTGAAGGAGAAAGTCACGGAGCTCACATCAAAGCCAAGTTAATTAAGCTACCAGAGGGGTCAAAATATAAAGAGTCAAACCAAATCCATCAGGAATAAATGATGGTTTTGTATTATCCCGATGCCTGTTGAACGCTTGATTCTGTTTGGCTGAATTCACTTATTTTTGGATAAACACACAGCTGAAGTAGGCAGGTTTTGACTGCATTATTTCCATATCACTACACGTAAAACATGACTTCTGCTGCTTGTCCAAACTACTTATTTAAAATGAGTTGAAAACACAATTATTACTTTTTTGGAGGGGGGGGGGGCAACTTAATTGCTTTATGTTCGATCCATTTAAATTTGTAAAAACAATTAGGTTAGCTTAATCGATTTGTTTTGGGACAGCATGTAGGTATTGTGTGGAACCCAGTGTTTTTACAGTGTAAGCTGAATGATTTCAGATATTTCATTTATGGTTATTAACACTTTAACAGGCATCATAACCACATGGCTGATCTTTTGGCTATAGATTATCATTAAAAAAAAAACTTGCTTATAGTGGCGTTTGTTGGGACAAGTTGGGACACTATCCAGCACCATTAAAACTACTGTGTGTTCATCTGACAGAATAAATCATACACAATCGTACACAAAGGATGGCTTGAGGGTGAGTAAATTACTATTACTTGGCCTTTATTATTACTATACATTACTATTACTATTCCTTTAAGGCCTAAAAACAATAAATATAATACAATAACCAAAAAAACAACAATAGTCAACGTTTAAATCTGACACTGGTTATAAGTTCAGTTTTAGTCCATGCAAACATCAGCTGGGGACAGAAACAGAAGCAGAACCACACAAACCGAGACGAAAATAAGAAGAAAACACTTTTGCAAAAGGAGCCTGCAGCCTGTTTTTGGTAAAGGTCGAGCGTTACGAAACCTCAGTTTCCTTCTGACAGATTTTAGTCACACTTTCTCTACCGCGTAACATTAACCCACAGGCTCTGCAACTGGCACATTCACAGATCCCCATCCATGATTTTACCTGTCAGTCTATATAAAGGGCACGAATGAATCCAGAGAAAACTCACTGACCCCTATCCTCACACATGTACAAGTCAGAATTAATATATGACTAGATATTCTTCAAGATACTAGTATTCAGCTTAAAGGGAGATTTAAAGGCTTAACTAGGTTAATTAGGGTAAAGTTGGGGTAATTCGGCAAATCATTGCATAACAGTAGTTTGTTCGGTAGACCAGTGGTCCCCAACCTTTTTATCATCGCGGACTGGTCAATGCTTGACAATTTTACCGTAAACCAGGGCATTGTGGGAGGGGGGGGACAAGCTCACAAAACATTGCTGCAGCTCTGATACAAGTTTCAATCATGGAGAAAATTACAAAGCACTGCAGTCTTTGTGTGCTCTGTGTTTGTCTGTGATAATTAATCTACCGAAATGTGTATATTCAATACAAGTTGAAGCTGATCGGTCAGTTCTTGTGACTCGCGGTACGCTCTCGGCATTCATTCAACTGTGTGTCTGGAAGGCACGAGCGTGTCACTCTGCTTGCGCGCGCGCAAGCCGCACACCTCCATTGGAAATAACGAACTTGCGCAAACTCTAGAAAAGACGCGATATGAAAACGTCATTTGCGATCTCCAGCAGTTGATGATCTTGCACAGACATACTGGATTCACCTGATTTGCTGACAAATGGTCTATTCCTTGGCAGTTCACGGGTGCTTCCCTGGGCCTCTGTTTCTTACTCATTTGCTGCTTGTGGGTTAAACTGACCGAGATGTAAGGAGAGAATACGGTCATTTAACCAAAATAAACGATTTTTAAAAATAAAAGATCGTTCAGACTCAGATAATAAATAAAACGGAAATAATTAATGATTTATTGTGCGGCTCGGTACCAATTGATCCATGGACCGTAGCGGTCAGCGACCCAGGGGTTGAGGACCACTGCTCTTGGCAATAAAAAACAAAATATTGCTTAAGGGGGCTAATAAAAGTGACCTTAAAATGTTTTTAAAAAAATTTAAAACTGCTTTTATTTTAGCCGAAATAAAACAAATAAGACTTTCTCCAGAAGAAAAAACATTATAGGAAATACTGTGAAAAACTCCTTGCTCTGTTAATCGTCATTCGGGAAATATTTGAAAAAGAAATCAAATTCACAGGAAGGTGAATAATTTAGTAATAATTTTAGTGTTTCATAACCTCACAGACAGATCAGTTCCCATGACTGATGTAACAGAAGTTTCTAAAAGGTTGGTACCAGTATTTTGGACACGGATCCTGCAGTAGGTGAAGTTTCTCGGTGGAGCGTTCAGTCCTCCATGGCCTGTTTGCTTCCAGTCTCGCTGCATCTGATGCCTCCAGATTAGACAAGCCTGAGCGGATATTTGGCAGATTTACGTGTCAGATCGTCATTTTATGTTTTGACAACCTTAATGTACAATACTGTCAGCTCGACAGACTTATCACTGCAACAGTCACTGACGTCATATAGAAATAATGTGGAAATGTTGGCACTTAAGTCAGATTAACTGTACACTAGGGCTGCTCTGTTATGGAAACATAATAATAATAATCACAATTATTTTGGTCAATATGTTATATATTATTATTATTATTATTATTATACAGCTGCCTGGAATACTTGATTCTGATTGGTCAGTCATGACATTCTAAGGTATGTTATTCCCAGATAACAACCTAATAACGCAGGCCCATCCGGGTACTTAGGGCTGTGATATTGGGGAAAAAAGATACTGCAGTATTTTATTTATCTGTGATGTTTTATTTATTTATTTTTCAAAGTTTATGAAATCTACATATGTATCTCCATTCTTAAAAACAAACAAACATGAATATTAATTTCATGTTTTCTTTGCGGCCTCACGGTGGCGCAGTGGATAGCACCTTCGCCTCACAACAAGAAGGTCGCTGGTTCGAGCCTCGGCTGGGTCAGTTGGCGTTTCTGTGTGGAGTTTGCATGTTCTCCCCGTGTTGGCGTGGGTTTCCTCCGGGTGCTCCGGTTTCCCCCACAAGTCCAAAGACATGCGGTATAGGTGAATTGGGTAAGCTAAATTGTCCGTATTGTATGGGTGTGAATGGGTGTATATGGATGTTTCCCAGAAATGGGTTGCAGCTGGAAGGGTATCCGCTGCGTAAAACATATGCTGAATAAGTTGGCGGTTCATCCCGCTGTGGCGACCCCAGATTAATAAAGGGACTAAGCCGAAATGAAAATAAATGAATGAATGTTTTCTTTGCATACAAATTCGCTTGAAAGTGATTTAAATGTTGTGCATTTATGTAATGTAAATTAATACATACATCTTTAGACGAATAAAATAAAAAATACACAAATAAAAATGACAGATTATTTGTATGTAACTAAGTATAGTAAAGTATGCTTTTTAATGCATAATTAATATTTATTTGAATAATAGTATTAGTATGATACAGTAATAATAATGTAAAAATCAAATATTACACAGAAAAAAAACCTTCAAAAGAAACGTTTTGGGGTTTTTTGCATACATATTCTCTTGAAGAAAAGCGATTTGTCATTCTGCAATGATTTATCAAGTGGACAAAATATTTAATAAAGGTGTTTTAACAGTTTCCACATTAAACTGATCATTCAGGCCACTGATAACTACTTTCTAAATATCAGCATTGTTTGAAAAAACTCATTACAATGGTATGTCTACCATAAATTTAAACGCATATATTCATTTTCCTTCGGCTTAGTCTCTGATTATCAGGGGTCGCCACAGCGGAATGAACCGCCAACTATTTCAGCATATGTTTTACACAGCGGATGCCCTTCTAACTGCAGCCCAGTACTGGTAAACACCCATGCACTCTCACACTCATACACGACGGCCAATTTAGCTCATCCAATTGACCTATAGCGCATATGTTTGGACTGTGGGGGAAACTGGAGCATGCAAACTCCTCACAGAAATGCCAGCGACCTTCTTGCTGTGAGGCCACACTGCTAACCACTGAGCCACCGTGCCACCCAAAGGCATATAACACCATAATAATTACACGGTACCACAATGTGCTTCAAAGAACAGCCTGGAACGTAACGGCCCAATCAAAACAGCAGATATCCATCATGATCAGCATTAGAGATTCAGAGATTATCAACTGTGATGAAAGCAAACCCCCTCAAACGGTTCACATTCGTCTATAATTACACACTTTCTGTCAATCCCACATGTTCAAACACAACCGTACACAGTCACTAGACCAACAAAAGCATGCACAAAATGACAAACAGAAGAACTACACAAACATGGTCTTTCTCTACACAGAAGAGCCTGACAATCAAGTCAGATTCTGGACTGTTATTAATGTATTAACACTAACACACAGCTATGAATCACCTCATTTCCAATGAAAAAGCAAAACAAAAACAATCCTACATTTTTCCAGAGAAAGAGAAACTGCAGCATTGCAGGAAAACAAAAACCTACAGCTGCCGAGACATATGAATACTTACATATACATCCTTTCCTGTCATTCAGACGTGCAACACAATCCAAAAAAAGTTGTGACAGAAGCAGTTTAGGGCTAGCAATCAGGTAAACTGGTTAACTAATGATGTGATTTGAAACCGGTGACGTCAAGAGGTCATTGTAATTATGATTGTAATTATTATAGCAGCATCCAAGAAAGGTCTAGTCCTTTAGGAGCAAAGATGGGCCGAGGATCGCCAAGTTTTCCAACAATTACGTGAGAAAAATATTGAAATGTTTAAAAACAATGTTCCTCAAAGAAAGAAAGGAAGACATTTGGATATTTCATCTTCAACAGTGCATAACTTCATTAAAAGATTCAAGGAACCTGGCGGAATTACACTGTGTAAAGGATGAGGGCGCAAGCCTAAGCTGAACAACCGCGATCTCCGATCCCTCAGGCGGCACTGCATCAAGAATCCTCATTCATCTATAAGTGATATCACCACAGTGTCATGTTCACCAGTGATCGAGGACTGCAGAGATCCCTGGTGAACTACAATTCAGTCATGAACTACAAATCCCTTCATTCCTCTACACATATACCGGGGTTCATTTCACTGATCACTCATGCAGCTGAATCCTGTCACTGTTGATTGTTTGGACTATTTATACACCCTGCACCCATTTGTTATTGCTGAGTCGTTTGTTTTGTATGGCATGTTGTGTGTGTTGTATACCTGAACCTGGCCTTAGTTCTTGTTTTGTTTATGTTTGTTCTTTTGATACTTTGTTTTTGGATGTTATCTGCACGACAAATTTCTACATTAAATGCACTTGGATCCTACCTTTTGTATCTGTTTCTTCAACGTACCGTGACACACAGGGGTTTAGGATTGCTGCGGCAAACCTTTGTCAAGAACCACAATACGTATTTACATCCACAGATGCCAGTTAAAACTGTACTGTGCCAAAAGGAAGCCCTATGTTAACAGTGTCCAGAAGTATTGTCGACTTCTTCACTTCATTCTGCAAACATTACAAAGTCCTGGCTGCGGAAGAAGAGGATACAGGTACTTGACTGGCCTGTCTGCAGTCCCGACCTGTCTCCAATAGAGAATGTGTGGCGCATTTTGAAGCACAAAATGTGACAACAAAGACCCCGTACTGTTGCCCACCTTAAGACTTGTTTGCAGGAAAAATGGGACAAAATCTCACCTGAAACGCTTCATCACTTGGTGTCTTCAGTGCATAATTGTCTTTTAAGTGTTGTGAAAAGAAATGGCAACATTACAAAGTGGTAAACAAATATATAAAAATCATGAGGAACACATTAAATAATGTGTGTTGTATCGTCTGCAATGAAATACAAGTCAATGTAAATGTTGTACTTTAAATCTGCTCCAATAATGTAAATAAATTACATATTTAAATTGATTTAAAATTGATCTGAAAAATGTTGACTTACATTTTGTTGTAAGTTTCAGATGACAAATCCACTAGAGGGTGCTGTGTACATTTTTGCTAATAAGGTGCATTTGTTGTATATTTTAAATACACGTCCTTCCTTCCGGTAAACCACTGATCTAAACCCTTCACTAAATCTAACCAATAGTGTTTTCAAAATAAGAGACATAAGACAAAAGTGCACTACATAGTTTTACTTTGATCTCTTTTGTGTACATGTGCTTTATCTGACTCAAACCTGAGTGCTCTCCGAAACAACACAACACTGTACAAAGTGAGCTACGAGCACAACTGACCACAACAGAAAAATGTCCATATGATGATAAATAGGTGACACAAACATATTACATTACAAATAATTATCAAATAAAGCCTTAAGTTGTTTTGTGGTGTCTACTGGGTGCTGTGCAAAGAACTGTACGGAAGGAACCCTTTATTTGTCAACACTATGTACCTGTATCCCACACTATATCATTAGTGTGAAAAGGAACAGACGTCGTTGTCATCATGCTGCCCCCTAGTGTTCATTACACCTACAAACTGCAAATTAAACATATGATATGAAAAAATGTAGGCTGAATTGTGTATTTCCAATGTGATGCCGGATTTCCATAATCCTCAAACACAAATAGATTTATCAACAAAAGCTTGAGCTCCAGCACAGGGGTTTTCTGTAGTCTGGCACAGCTTTGAACATTACTGTCAGTGGAGTGACGGAGGAGAAACACTGTCCAGCAGTGTGTGTGTGTGTGTGTGTGTGTGGCCCTTGAGTAAGAGGATGGCACACGCCGGGCAGACAGAAGAGCCAGTGTTTGGGGCTCATCCAACGGCTGGCAGGACACACACACACACACACACACACACACACACGCTGATGCATTGCAGACTAGTGCCACTGTCTGTCTGTATCTGTGTGTGTGTGTGCGCTGATGCTATTGAACAGTCAAGAGGTCTACAAGAGGTCTAACTCTAGAGCTGAAATTGAACAGTCTGAAAATATGTCATCCATAATGACACTATAATAATAAATAATTCTAATAAAGTTATAATGACATTATAATACACAAAAATCTCCTGATTTTCACCACGTTTTCCGATTTTACCAAATTCTCACCCTGTTATTTACTTGTTTATTTTATTTTTGTCTTACCTGCTCTCTGGAACCATTCTTCACCGGAATCGAACCCTGTCGTCGTGGTCAACTCCTCTCTGCGTCTCAAGTCTGCCAACATATATGGCGAGCTAACGAGACAAACTGGTTACAGCGGGAAAGCCGTCCATATGGAGGTAAGCGGTCAGCTGGTAAACGCGAAAAGAAACGGCGTCATACCACCCCGTAGCATTCGTTTAAAAAATGAAATGCAGCTATACGTGCTTCTGGCCACATAATTCGGGCCTCCATAAATGTAAGGCTATGTTTTCAGAATGAGCCTATGCTGCAACATACGTATAACAAAAAATTAAATAAGAATTCAACATATAAAACAGATTATAATAATCTTTTACACTATGGACAATTAACAACAACATAAAATACAATAAAAACTAAATGAAAAAAAAGTGCCAATAATTTTAAATTATACCCAAAGAAATTAAAAATGATTAAGCACTGAATCATTGCCATCTTTCTGTCTCTAGAGAAATCTTAAAATGGTTTTTAAAATAATTACAGCACACAGCAAGAAGGTTGCTGGTTCGAGTCTCGGCTGGGTCAGTTGGCATTTCTGTGTGGAGTTTGCATGTTCTCCCTGTGTTGGCGTGGGTTTCCTCCGGGTGCTCCGGTTTCCCCCACAAGTCCAAAGACATGCGCTATAGGTGAATTGGGTAAGCTAAATTGTCCCTGGTGTATGTGTGTGAATGAGTGTGTATGGATGTTTCCCAGTGATGGGTTGCAGCTGGAAGGGCATCCGCTGCATAAAACATAAACTGGATAAGTTGGCGGTTCGTTCCGCTGTGGTGACCCCAGATTAATAAAGGGACTAAGCCGAAATGAGAATGAATGAATGAATGCCTTTTCAACCTGTGTGTGATATAGCTTGCAGCACGGCATATGATAAGTGTTTCGCAACATTTACTGATTACAGCACAGTACAGCTTTCCCATCATATCGTGACTTACATATGACAGCTTGATGAACAGGAATTTGATGGAAATGGAGTAACCTGATCTACACGCCATGCGTTCTGCTTGTGAATTGAGGACAGTAGAGCGAAGAAACCGGTTTATACTTCACAGACGACTGGCAGAAAGAGAAATACGGAGAGGATTCATGTCCTTCAGAGAGACTGGAAAATACACAACGGTGACCCGACACCAGCTACAAGATCTGTTCAGGTTTAATAATGACCGAGATTATGATTACAACTGATTAAGTAATTGTGTGCATGTAGATCGGCTTGCATTAAATGCTGGTGATTTACAGTACGTGTTATGCTGCAGAAATTGAGCACTGAAATCACACTGGTACAAATCAGAGGCTTATTAATAATTAAAGCCATAATGGCAAATTAAGTACAAATCTTGCTTGTTTTCTGGTGTTTTCGATCTCTTTGACTCACTGGATGAAAACACTGCTTTATTATGCAATATTCCTATTTTGTGCTTAAATCTAATTTGCATCTTTGGATGGAAACCTATGAGATCTGACGGATCTCATTGAATCCAGTGGTAGTGAATGCTGACAGGTCAAAAACAAGCAAAACCCCCTGCCAATGGAGTAAGTGAAATAGAATTTTTGTCTCGTTTCTAGTCCAAATATCCACTTTTTAAAGTGAAATAATCTTATTTGGATATTTGGACTAGAAAATGGGCAAAAATTCTAAGCAAGATTATGTTTTATATAAATCTCATAGATTTTTTTGTGACACCTTGTTACGTTCGCCTGTAGAACATACTTTGGGTATGTGTGTGCGTTTGTTTGTATGTGGCTGTGTCGTTCTACGCGTGTTACAGGTACGAACGGCATTGGAGGATCCGCATTTCGCACTGATGACGTTGGCTGCTGACGCTGGGTTTTCGCCACCAATCGCTGGTCGGCGTAGCGTTTAAAAGCTGAGCCCAAACTGCAATGGCGACCTCTCTCTATCTCTCTCTCATTCTATCTCTCTCGTGCTTTCACTCGCACTTTCTGTGGGTGTCTGTGAGGAGGACAGTCTCTCTTGCGAGGACTAGTCTGAGAGAACGTGCTTTTGTTTGGTTTGTGATTTAACGCTATTGTCTAAAGTATTTTGATATCACAAATTGTAATGTGTTTGCTTGTGAACTCGTCCAGTTAACTGATACATGTTTGAGTAAATACCTCGGAGAGGGTGTAGAAGTGAGCAGGTCGCGCGATATGCATATCCTACACTCAGTATCATGTTTGTATTAGTTCATTAGGTTCAGGAGAGTGTGCTGTGCTGTGTATGTTTTGTTATTTAGATAGTTTAGTTAAGACGTTTGGGTACGTTGAAGTTGTTTCTTTTCATGTTTTTCTTTTGATATTTAGTTTAGTTTGTTTAATACACTTAGTGTGTTTTGTTATATTTATTTCTTTGATTTAAGCACCTCTAACTACCTCATCTTTAGCAGGTAATTTATCATTTATTGTAAATATTTTCTTTCACTGTACAATATTTTCACTGGAACCATGGGCAATAAATAATTGCAGTGATATTTGGTTTATTCAGTTGTTTCTTTCTCCCTCCATTCGTCACTCACACACTAAACTACTATACCCTTATTTTAAATTAACATCTAAAAGGACGTAACACACCTCCAAACATCATAATTTTTGGTGCCCAAATGTTTTAAACTCTCTTAAAATGCACTGTCACGGGCCCTAAAAACACATTCCAATGATAAACTCGCTCTATTATGATTCAGCTTAGCAGTGACTCCACAAACCACATCAGCTCCTGATCAACTATGATTCAGACTCAACACTGCATTTCCTGCGATGTGACTATTGCAGATGCACACATGCAGCCCTAGTGTATAGAGCTCGTTTCTGCATACTTCACACTCTCTGAGCCCGAGATATCACAAAACCTGTTCTGTCACAGCAATACCTCTCGCTTAAACACTGAATGGACAGCACTACGAAAGGAAGGGTAGTTATTTCTCTTTAACAAAACAAAAGGAAGAGTATCTTAGAAGGTGATTTATGACATGATGTGTCTGTCAGTGAATGGACTCCTTCAGCACTGACGATTGCACTGGATTGAATATATACAGTGGGTACTGAAAGTGTTCCCCTTTAACCCCTTTAATTTTTCACTCATTTCAATCATTTTAAAATTATTTCCTCATTAACGTACACACAGCATCCCAAATTGACAGAAAAATACAGAATTGTTGACATTTTTCTCCCATCTCCGGACTGCATCTCTGAAGCTCAGCCACAGTGATCTTTTGGTTCTTCTTTACCTCACTCACTAAGGCTCTTCTCCCCTGATAGCTCAGTTTGGCTGGACAGCCAGTAAGGGTTCTAGTCGTCCCAAATGTCTTCCATTTAAGGATTATGGAGGCCACTGTGCTCTTAGGAACCATAAGTGCAGCAGAAGTGTTTCTGTAACCTTGGCCAGATCTTTGCCTTGCCACAATTCTGTCTCTGAGCTCTTCAGGCAGTTCCTTTGACCTCATGGTTCTCATTTGCTCTGACATGCATTGTGAGCTGTAATGCTGTGTTCACAACAGACGCGGCACGCGCGAACAAATCATGATATTCGCGTGTAAATAGACCCGTGAACATATTGAGTTTACTCGCTTCATTCGTGCGTCAAATCTGCTTCATTCGCACGTCAAATTCACTTCACAATATACGTGGATTCGTGTCATGGTCGGGGCTTCTGTCTGCCCGGTGACTCTAGCTTCGTTGCCAAATGGCTAACATGGATTTTATTGAGAGAATAGCTGCGTTTATGTGCTTTATGAAGGCTGAAAAACAGCGTCGATTCATTTGGAGTCGTGTCTGAGTCCACTAGATCTGTGAGTTCATAAACTCCTCCAGAAACTTAACCTGGATGATGGAAGCTTTCAGCTGTGCTTCTGACTGAGCCGAGCTCAGTTTGATCAACTATTGTCCGGTATCAGCAAGAGGATTTCCCCTGGGACACCAACAACAGGCACTACGTCATAAGCACCCCCTTACAAGAGTGTCCACTGAAGTTCCCATTTCCAACTTGAGCGATTCGTGTGGAACACATTTCAATCGCGAAAAACGCTCAACTCGCGCCACGTCATTCGCACGTATCGCGCCGCAGGATTCTATTCGCATATTTGCATTGACTTAACATGTAAATCACTCGTGCTTGATGCTTCTTCTGCATCTGGTGTGAACGCAGCATAAGGTCTTCTACAGTGGCTTTCCTAATCAAGTCCAATCAGTATAATCAATCTACAGCTGGACTCAAATGAAGGTGTAGAACCATCAGGGAGAAGAAATGTACAGCACCTGAGCTAAACATATGAGAGTCACAGCAAGGAATACTTAGGACCATGCCATATTTCAGTTTCTCATGTTTAATAAATCTGCAAAAATGTCAACAATTCTGTGTTTTTCTGTCAATATGGGGTGCTGTGTGAACACTAATGAGGGAAAAAAGAACAGCTGGATGTGAAATCATTACAAATTGTTTTATTAGCACACCTCCTATCTACTGTACACGTCATAGAGTCTCAGCACTGCTGTGAATGTGGGATAGAGACATACAGAGGCTCTAAACCAGCGTAAATCAGTATAAATTCTGTGTACCACAAAACAAATGATGCAGTAGTGTAGTACAATTCACTAATTAATTACTCTTATGGGCGATTCTTTTGTAATTTCAAAATATTCAACACACGGTGTGGCCTGAGTCACATAACAAAAGTGAATCAAAGACACAATGCAATCAGTGCAATCTGACTCACCGAACGAATAGTGAAACGAACAGTCCTTTTATTAATTCATCTAAAAAGACGAGCTACTGATTTATCAGTCAGAAGCACTGCCTTGCAGAAATTCACCTGACCTGCATTGTCAATAAAATATTTCCAAGTCTCATTCTGAAAACGAGCCAGAGCTACGTATGGCTGCATTTAGTCTTCAAATTGAACGCTAGGGGGTGGTATGGCGCCGTTCCTTTTCTTGCTTACCAGCTGACCGCTTACCTCTGTAAGAAGGGCTTTCCCGCTGTTACCAGTTTGTCCGGTAGCTCGACATGTACGTCGGCGGACTTGAGATGCAGATCAGAGTTGACCGCGACAACGGTGTTCGAGTCCAGTGAAGAACGGTTCCAGAAAGCAGGTAAGACAAAAAAACAGAAGCCAAAAAATAAAGCAAGTAAATAACAGGGTGAGGATGTGGTAAAATATGAAAATGTGGTAAAAATCAGGCGATGGCTTTTCTTTTTCTGGATTGCTTTTTAAAACACTGCTGTTGGGTTTAGGGAAGGTGGTGGGCGGGTCAATCTGTGCTTTTTAAAACACTACTGGTTAGGTTTAGGGAAGGGGGAGGGTGGCTCAGTCGATTGGTCAGTCAGTCAGTCAATCAGTCAGTCGACAGCGGCCTCTGGTGGATTTATGTGAGAACAGCAGGCACGAACGGCACTTGCGAGAGAAATTTGAGATTTGAAAACGCGTACAGAGCGCCCTCTGGTGGATTCATGAAAACAAAAACTGCAAAAAAAACAAAACATAGGTCCAGGGATGTATTTTGGTCTCTCCAGAAATGTATATAGCGGTACGTAATCAGAAGGCTCTTTGAAACGTCGCCGCAAATTGCCGAGGAAAAGCACAGAGTTTTTTTTAAATGGACTGACAATGAGGTGGAGTTGCTGAGCTGCCGCTGAACAACAAACTTACATTCATTTTTAACAATGCTGTCAAAACTGAGAGCATCCAAAACATGCTACACGAGGTGGTCCACCATTTTTGCTGAATTAGTAACATGACTGTGTCACATGACTAAAAATGTGTCATCGTTTTCAAAAGCCTCTGTTTTCACAGTCCACACTACGACATGAATACAGCCTTTACAAATTTATCCCCTTTGGAGAGCGTTTTTAAAAAGATAGAGCATTTTCGTTTCCTAAAAACGCGCCTCGGTGTGGACGGAAGGGCAAAACCGAGACAAATATATGCGTTTTAAAATGAAAACGCATTAGTGTGGACATGGTCGAAGACATTCAAAATTTGATTCATTTTTAGTGAATCAAAAAAATACACAGTCCAATGTAGACACTTCTCAACAACTGACTCTTATGAGCAGATCTTTGTACTGAATCAAAAACAAAGCCCAATTAGTGTAGTCTGATTCACAAATGAGTGACTCCTTTGATTAGAACAATTCAGTGAATCAAATGCCTCCTGATTCATGAAACAAATGACTCCTGTGATGATTCTAATAGGTGAATCAAATGCACAGAACAATCATTGAAGCCGATAACAAAACAAAGTACTTTTGAGCAGCTCAACATTAAAAAGCTGAACAAGGTGATTTGCTTTAAATCAGGCTGAACGCTGAAGTATTGCACTGTATACAACAGTACTTTATAATATATATATATATACACTCAGTGGTCCCTCGTAAACAGCGAGAGTTACGTTCTAAAACAGGGTGAAATTCGTAAAGTATTCAGTTTTATTTTTAACAATTATTATACATGTTTTAAGGCTGTAAAACCCCTCGCTACACACTTTATACACTTTTCTCAGACAGGCATTAACAATCTCTCTTGTTTAAACACTCACGTAACGTCTACCTTCCTTTAGCATGTCCAGAAGTCCATCTTTTTGTGCAATGGTTAGCATCTTTCTCTGCCTTTTGGCTGCTACCGTGGGTGTAGAATGTTTTGTCGACATAGTGGGGTTTTTGTTGGGGAGAAAACTTGCAAACATACAGTCCAGCACTTCAGTCACACTGCTAGCGATCGAGGCTTTATGTCCATTTGGCAAGCTGAACGCATTCTGTACTGTACAAGAGACACAGAATGGAGGAGATTGATTGACAATGGTCTACAGCCAATCAGGATGCAGAACACAATGCACGAATCAGGACGCAGAAGAAACTGCGAGACCAGGAAAGGTGAACCGCGTTATGGCGAGGGACCACAGTATATATAAAAATGACAGCTTGCAAGGTTCTTAATGGAAAGTTTTTTTTTCGTCACAATGTGTTATATCCTATAATTATATAATTATGATAGGCTTAAGCTAATTATATAAGTAGATATAATAACCTTCAACCCCACACATTTTATTAGTGGGGGGGGGGATTGATTTAAACCCTAATTCATTTTTTTGAAACCATAACCATATCGCCCAGCCCTACCTTCAGTCATATTTTTTTCAGTCGTGTTTTGGTACACACACTACACAGAGAACACGCCGGGCGAGGTGTAGTGAGTGTGTTATCAGCGAGGTGTGTGTTCTGTGAGTCCCAGAGCAGAGCAGATGTTCACAGCACAGCAGACATCAATTAACGCTTCGCTCCACGGATTCACCAACACCAAAGCACATAATTGGATTCTCCCTTCAGGGAATACGCCTGGAAAAAACAGGAGAGCCGCTTCTGGAGCGTGAACATGTTACTTTTGCTCCTTTTTAAACACTTCACACTGAAAGAATGAAAAAAGAAAAGAAAGCTAAACAGTATTGTTAGTTTTGCCCCCCCCTAACACTTTACAGTACGGTTCCATTTATTAACATTAGTCAACATAAATCATATCCATAAAAAATCAGCAACAGGTGCACTGAGTGAACCCTTTCCTTTAATAATGAAAACAAATAAACAAATGAATAAATAAATATAATCTTAATAAAAAGAATAATAAAAACTATCTAATTTACAGAAGGGCACATCAATTCTGCTGTAATGATATATGGTATTTGTTTGGTATCAACATGTTTACTGTTTTTTTTCTTTCTCTGGTTTTTCTTGGGGGTAGAAAACTAAATTTGGTCTGAATAAAAAAACAAAACATTTTGTTAAAGATTTAAAATATTTGTGTTTAAATGCACATATGCACATTTTGCGCTGATATTTTAGTTCATTTTAATTGTATTTGTAATTATTTACTCAATAAATTATGAAAAAATACTCTGTGAACATGTGAACAGTACTTGTCTTTAAGCATAATTAACGTTTATTTTCTTTTTAAATCATAATTTTTAAATGTTTGTGAAAAATAAATTGGCACCAAGTTAATATTCAATGTGATTTACTTGAATATTATCATTTTTGTTCTGGTTTCATCAATAAAAACAGTTACAAAACATTTGTGAGCCCAACATTTCTGCACTATAATGTTTCCATCCTGAATGAATCTCTATTTGAATGAATCAGGAGAGTCGATTCACCTTTGAAATGGAAATAAAATGGACGATTCTATGAATCACTCATTATGATAGGGACTCTCTGCCACCTACAAGTGATTTTAGTGTCATTTATTTATCCACACCAGACCTAAACTAATTATTATTATTATTATTATTATTATTATTATTATTTTTATTATTATTATTATTATTATTATTATTATTATTATTATTATTATTACTACTACTACTACTACTACTACTACTACTACTACTACATTACACTAGTATAATGTAATTTTTATAGTATTAATAAATATTTAACATTATTATTATTATTATTATTATTATTATTACCACATTACACTAGTATAATGTAATTTTATATTATTAATAAATATTTAACATTATTATTATTATTATTATTATTATTATTACTACTACATTACACTAGTATAATGTAATGTTTATAGCATTAATAAATATTTAACATTATTATTATTACTATTATTATTATTATTATTATTATGTAATTTTAATATTACTAGAATTGTTTTGTTTAAGTATTGGAGATTAACCCTTAACATCCTTAATCCTTCATCCTTAACACATAGCCAAAATACTGGACTGAACCGGCACTGCAGAAACCGGCACTGGCATCATAACGTTTGTTTTGCTTTGTTAAGTATCAGATTGGTACCTTTCTAACAGGACCTCATAGTGAAATGTTTTCCATTCAACACAACAGTACACCAAACCACTTGAATGCAGTGTGTAATCAAGAGATTAAATTAGCTGGGATTTGACAGGTCAGGTTCTGGTCAGCGAAACGCAAACAAAACCCTGAAAACTGATCCTGCGTCAGTATTAAGCACATGATAAAGCGATCGCCTTCACACTCCTGAAGGACAGACTGTCTGTACACATGACTGAACGCCTGAACACGTTACTCGCAAATTACTTTCATATATTTGGCTTCAAATTACAAGCATAACTGGGTGTTTCTTCAACTAAAAGTATTATTATAGCCTGGGGGGGATTTTGTATTATATTTTTTTCCTTTCTTTTTATTACAGACTGCAATAAAACTGTCATGGAAATTTTCCTGAATGGGCTCATAATGTGACTATAGTTATAATAGTTATAATATAGTGTCTTTAAATGTCTCCTGCTCACCAGACTGCATATATTTGATCTAAAACACAGTTCATCTTAATTCTGTTACAACCGTATACTTTAATATTGGCCATTAACCTGTGGCTAGCTTGACATAGCAGACTTTTAGCATGTTTTAGCCGGCAGCTAGCTCTCTGCAGCTCTCACATTACGTTTTAGAACACTGCTAACCAGTTTTAGCATGTTGTTAGCATGTTTATGTTAGCCTGATTTAACAGTATATTTTAGAACATTGCTAGCATGTTTTTCAATTTCATTAGCATAGCAGCATAATTAACGTTGGTAGCATGTTCTTTACATAAAAGGCTAGCATAAATCCATGGGTATATATATATATATCGTATATTCTATATATTCGCTATTGGCCTCCAAATCTAAAGAGTTTTCGGGTATCAGTATCAGTCTAATATGATAGTTATCCAATTAATAAACTGTATTTTGACCTGTGGCTAGCATTACAGTTGACGCTTTGCATGTTTTAAGATGTTGCTAGTATGTTTTACAATTTTGCTAGCATGCTGTAGCATGTAGCCATCGTGTTGGCTGACATGTTGATAACAATAACCGACATCTCTTAGATTTGGAGGCCAATAGCAGATGTATATAGTCAGATAAAATAGATTGATTTATGCTAGTGTTTTATGCTAGTGAAACATTACTAGTATGTTTCAGCATGTTGTTAACACATTGCATTAGCACATTGCTAGATTGTTACTAGCAATTTATAATAATGATAGGATAATAGGATTCTAAAACATCTTGCTATCATGTTTTATGTTAACAACACAGTGTTACGCTTTAGAAAACTGCTAACATGTTTTAGCACATTAGCACATTACACATTAGCACATTTGTTAGCACATTACAATCATTTAACATACTGTTAGAATGATATAACAGTATATTTTAGAATAATATTAGCCTGTATGACAATGTTATTAGCATAGGAACATATTTAACCTGTTGCTAACCTGTTTCTAGTATAAATTAACATGTTACTAGCATGTTCTTTACATAAAAGGCTAGCAAAAATCTACGTATAATAATAAATCTACGAGTTATTGGTATCGGTCAAAAATGTGGTGCATCCCTATCTAATATTATAATTGTTTTTATTGTACACACTTGTATTTTAACCTGTGGCTAGCATGACATAGCAGACTTTTAGCATATTAGCATAGCAACATATTTAACATGCTGCTAAGCTGTTAAATTAACATGTCACTAGTCGATAATAGCCGATATATAGTCAGATTGATTTACACTGATTTATGCTAGCCTTTTAAGTAAAGAACATGCTAGTAGAACATTATTACTATGTTTCAATACGTTGCTAACATGCATTAGCACATTGCTAGATTGTTATTAGCAATTTATAATAAGGAAAAGATATTAAGATGCTTAAAACGATCACTTTTTATTATGCTGATAACATGGTGTTAAGTTTAAGAACACCGCTAACACGTTTTAGCATCCCTATCTAATATGATGCTTTCTTTTTAATTAGACACTGTACATAATTGAACAAACAAGCATCTCATCTGCATGTAAAGCTGTTTGGATGCTCCAGAATGCTAAACATCTCTCAGATCCCTCTGAAAACGTCCGCTTCATTAGCACCAGTGTGGAAAGCGGGACCAGGGGGGGGAAAACCTCTGTTATTTAACAACGGGAGAGCAAATATAAGGAGAAACAAAACATGAGCTGTTCCCTCCACATTCAGGTCAACAGTTCAAGAACGACATCAGTCAAGAAGAAAGATTGGTTATAAAGCAAACACAAGGCGAAGTCCTGCTGGTGGATATGAAGAGAAAATGGGAGACGAGCAGAGAGGCCTTAAACTTCACACAATAACAATGATTTGATTAGAAGAGAGAAGTGGGAAAACTCTGAGTGGCAGTGATGAGAAAGCAATGTGAGGCTCGTGGCGGAGCGTTGAGTGTAAACATTCATCGCTTTCATTACTCCAGAGATTCGTTACGCTCTGAAGCAACAAAGCATGCACTTCACACCCGTGCAAAGACGTCAACTCATAAAGCAAGGCCAATTACTCTTTCATGCTTTCTACTGTCACTTGTGGATTAATCAGTGTTGATATTGAAACTAACAGGCGCTGTAAAACGTGATTTCAATGCTAAAAAGAAACTGAAAAAATGCTACAGTAAAAATCTGTAATGTGGTTAACAGTAAGTTTTCTTAAAGGGGACCTATTATGGTCACTTTTACAAAATCTAAAATAAGTGTCTGATGTCCCTAGTGTGTGTCTGTGAAGTTTCAGCTCAAAATACTGCACAGATAATGTATTATAACTCTCTGAATCTGACCCTTTTAGGCTTTCATCCAAATTGTGCCATTTTGGTGACTGTCGCTTTAAATTCAAATGAGATTG
>CAIGQW010053966.1:690931-705832 GCA_903798125.1 Danio choprae | reverse complement strand
AATAATAATAAAATAAAAAGTTGAAAAGACAAAACAAGCAAAAAACTAAGAAACAAAGAAAAACAAAGAAAAACAAGCAGACCAAATCAAAAACCCCCAAAGTGAAGAATAAAATACCAAAAACAACAAATAAATAAAGAGTATGAACATATATCTCACACGTACAGTATACAGTAGATGTTCATCAAGGTCATTCCTAAAATATCTGCGCATTTTTTGCATGTTATCGTGATAAAATATGACAGCTGAGACAGGCCTGCAGTCAACAGCTTAACAAACACTCAGCGTGACGAAACACTGTGCAGAACAGAGGGAAGCTTAGACCCTCTTCACATTTCCGGGGTTGTCAGTAGCGGAAGGCGTCATAGCTGGGTAAACTCAGAGCGCAGTGAATGGGAGAGTACAACAAATAATCTTATTTGCTCAAATAACAAAAGAAAAACTCCACGATGGTGTTATCAAGACTTACAGAAAAAGGGAAAAAAAATTGTGTGAGACTGATGACGGCTGCCAGAAGAAAGAATAACGTCAAATTTACTCTCAGCCCCATAGACGCTGCATTAGAAACGCACAAGCGGTAATTCATTATTTGACGCAAAGATGCTATAATATGTTAAAAAATACATATAAATGTTCATACGATTTTTTAAGAATCAAAATATTAAAAACTTTCAAGGATTTAACATTATTATGACCGTTAAGCGCGTCATAACAGGCTTGTGAAAAGGGTCCATCAGAAGCTCATCAGTGTTTCACACACATTTGGCACAAGCACACTTCAGGCAGATCCCAACCCATGCAAACCAGCAACACAACCGTATTAAGAGTATTTCAGACAGGCATATACAGCTCAAGTCAGAATTATTAGCTCTCCTGTATATATTTTCCCCCAATTTCTGTTTAACGGAGAGAAGATTTCTTCAACACATATCTAAACATAATAGTGTTAATAACTCATTTCTAATTACTGATTTCTTTCATCTTTGCCATGATGACAGCACATAATATTAGACTAGATATTCTTCAAGATGCTAGTGTTCAGCTTGAAGTGACATTTAAAGGCTTCACTAGGGTAATTGGGTTAATTAGGCAAGTCATTGTATAACAGTGGTTTGTTCTGGAGACAATCCTAAACAAATATTGCTTAAGGGGGCGAATAATATTGACCTTAAAATGGTTTAAAAAATAAAAAACTACTTTTATTGTAGCCGAAATAAAACAAATAAAATTTTCATCAGAAGAAAAAACATTATAGGAAATACTGTGAAAATTTCCTGAATCTGTTCAACATCATTTGGGAAATATTTGAAAAAGAAAATAAAAATTCACAGGGGGGGGCGAATAATTCTGACTTCCACTGTGTGTGCAGTATGGCAGCTATTAAGTCAATATTTATGCATGAGCGTTTAAAATGCCTTACGGTTATGTAATTACTCTGGATGCACGAACACTGTGGTCTGATTGATACTGTCTGTACTTGTGGCTTCCTCCAGCAGCAGTTCTGCTCATATCTGCTCATATCTGCTGATTATGGCTTATGCTGGTATTTAATTATGGTTTTATAATTCTCTGGTATCACAGAATGCAGTCTTTAAAAATGTATTTGCTGTATATTGAGAAATGTATCAAGTTTTGAATTAATAAATACATTTTGCATTGAATAAGTCAAACGTAGGGCGACACAGTGGCTTAATGGTTAGCACTGTCACCTCACAGCAAGAAAATCGCTGGTTCGAGTCCCGGCTGGGCCAGTTGGCATATCTGTGTTGTTTGCATGTTCTCCCCGTGTTGGCGTGGGTTTCCTCCGGGCGCTCCGGTTTCCCCCACAGTCCAAACACAGGCGCTATAGGGGAATTGGATTAACTAAATTGGCTGTAATGTGTGAATGTGAGAGTGTAGGGGTGTTTCCCAGTACTGGGTTATGGCTGGAAGGGCATCCGCTGCGTAAAACATATGACGGAATAGTTGGCGGTTCATTCCGCTGTGGGGACCTCTGATACATAAGGGACTACGCTGAAGAAAAATGAATGAACGAATAAATCAAATGTAAAAACGCTAACGTACGAGCAGTGTTGAGTAAATTACAATTAATTAGCAATTACTTCATCAATAAAATTATAATTATATTTAAATTACTGTGATGAGGGGGCGGGGCCGAGAGCTGTGGGAACGGAATGAGGCCGGTGCGCGCTACAGGTGTATTCACTTACGCCACGGCCTCATTCTGCTCCCCTCACCACAATTACATTTCGTCCGCTAAAAAAGCTATTTAATTACTCATAAAATAATAATAACTCGTCTCAAAGACGGCTTAAAATCCCTATAAATCTCAACACTGACAACAGAAATTAAAATTATATTTAATTCCTTTTAAAAAAATGTAATTCTAATCAAAGTTTGATTTATTTAATGAGTTTTTCATACATGAAACGTGCTGTATACTATGACTATTGTAAATTATTCGAGATCTCAAGTGGTTTGTATTGACAATTTCTATGTCCAAATCAATAACTGTTTTATCGTTTCATTACATTATTATTCATTCATTCATTTTCATTTCGGCTTAGTCCCTTTATTAATCAGAGGTCGCCACAGCGGAATGAACCGCCAACTTATCCAGCATATGTTTTACGCAGCGGATGCCCTTCCAGCTGCAACCCATCACTGGGAAACATCCACACACTCTCATTCACACACATACACTACGGACAATTTAGCTTGCCCAATTCACCTATAGCGCATGTCTTTGGACTTGTGGGGGAAACCGAAACACCCAGAGTAAACCCACGCCAACAAGGAGAGAACATGCAAACTCCACACAGAAACGCCAACTGACCCAGCCGAGGCTCGAACCAGCAACCTTCTTGCTGTGAGGCGAACGTGCTACCCACTGCGCCCCCGTGAGGCATTACATTATTATGCTTTTTAAAATTTAATCTGATTTTCTAATCGGGATTTAATAAGTGAAAAGAATGTAAAAAATAATAATAATAATAATTAACATTTTAAACATTTATACACATTTATATATGCACAATATAACAAAACAACACAAACATGCAACATTTCAATTAAAATAGCTTCTCTTCTATGCTTATCAGATGAATATTGTAAAACAAAAAGCTTCTTAAAAACATTTTATCATAAAAAAAAACACTATGAGTAAAACGTTTATGTCACGGATCACAGAAGGTAGAGACAAGGATATCTTTTCACACAGTGTTTATTAAACACAAGTATATCTTCGCACCGAGCGGTGCATGCAAACAGTTCAATATAGTCACTTCCCTTAAGTAGAGCAAGCCGATGACAGGGGTTAGTCTCTGGGTAAGATGAGTCACGGATAGCCTTGGCGGATGATCCAGATGAGCAGACAGAGAGAGTTGCGACCAAGTGAAGAAGATACCGGACAACGACTGAAAGGAGTGCGTGGGTTATATGGAGTGGTGGTGATGACAGGAGCAGGTGCATGTGATGAGTGCGCAGGTGAGCGTGATTAGTAATCTGGTGAGTGAGTGCGTTGTGTAGTGGCTGGAGAGTGTGACTGGTGACCGGGGCTGACAGAACGTGCAGGAGGTGTGACAGTTTATTACTTCAAGCTCTAAATCAGGGGTGTCAAACTCATGTTAGCTCAGGGGCCACATGGAGGAAAATCTATTCCCAAGTGGGCCGGACGGGTAAAATCAACATATATATAACTTAAAAACAACAACTTCAGATTGTTTTCTTTGTTTTAATATGATCAACATAAATCATAAAGCTGGAGCCTGAGGACAACACGATCTCACAATCTAACTTTTTGATTAGTGGTTCATTCATATGAATTCGTACGATCTCATTCGTACAAATTAGTAAGATTTGCTAATCCACCAATGATGGTTGGGTTTAGGGGTGTGGTTGGGTGCCACGCCTCCTTTTTTATATTATACATTTTCATACGACTGAACTCGTACGAATTAGCCACTAAACTGACCAAACGTAAAATAGTGACGTTTCCTTGTGAGGACACCTCAGTGTGTTATGGCAGGGCATAGATGTGGTCATTCTGTCTGAGAAGGCTGTCAAACTGGTGCTGATTCAGGCTTCTGGATTGGATGAAATTAACAGTTTGCTATTGCGCCATTCAGTGGACACAATTGGAACAGCAGTTTCTTTTATTAAAAAATTGCAGCTTATTTTTATACTTTACAGAATCATCTCACGGGCCAGACTAAACCCATTTGCAGGAAGATCCGGCCAGCGGGCCGTACGTTTGACACCCCTGCTCTGAATCGTCTAAAAGCAGTTTTGTCTCTTAAAATGCAAATGAGCTGCAGCTCCCCGCCCCTAATACAGAAGAGGGCGGAGCCTTTTGCAGCCTGTGCGGTTGCTGCTAGAAGGGATACAGCTGTGGCCAGATGTTAATGAGATACCCATTAACTGTATTTTATTAATGCCTACCCCTACCCCAACCCTAAACCCAACCATCACAGTAATATAAAACAGTAATTATAGAGTGTATTATTAATATTATTTATTTAATTACTCATTAGTTGTATTTTATTAACGTCTACCCCTACCCTAAACTCAACCATCACAATAAAATAAAATAGCAATTATATCGTATTATTCATATTATTTATTAAATTACTCATTACTTGTATTTTATTAACATCTACCCCTACCCCAACCCTAAACCCAACCATCACAGTAATTTAAAACAGTAATTAGAGTGTATTAATTGTATTATTTATTCAATTACTCATTAATTGTATTTTATTAATGTCTACCCTTACCCCAACCCTAAACCCAACCACCACAGTAATATAAAACAGTAATTATAGAGTGTATTATTCATATTATTTATTAAATTACTCAATAATTGTATTTTATTAATGTCTACCCCCACCCCAACCCTCACAGTAAATGTAAAAATATTAATTATTGTTGTACAGCATCACAAAAATTATGCTATACTGATGCAAGTATCCACGGCTGTATCCCATCTAGAGTCTACCAGCTTGTGCTTTGGTTACTCCGGCAACAATAAACAAAACATCTACATCTGTTTAAATAGTCTTATAAGTTTAAACTCGTGACCAATCAGAGCCCACTGCCAACTTCTAAGGGAGGGGCTTCGTTAAACCAGGAAGACCACAGACCATTTTTTAAGAAAAAGTAAACAGCGGTGTAAAATAAAAGTAAAGCATTGGAAAAATAATGTCCAATAAAATAAAACAAATCAAAACAAAACATGAATGAACAAGTTGGAGCGCTCCCACACAATTGAGCCTTCGAAAATAACTAAATGACGACCCAACGGTGTTACTGATATAGTGAATAACTCAGACCAGTTTCATGCTCAAACAGAAACTGTGCACACTAAAGGAAGATGAAAGAGTCAAAATCATAATGGGACCTCTTTAAATTTAATTGTATTTTCTTTTCCCAATTGCGCACACACCCGACAAAAACAATACACTGTGAACCCTCTGTGAAAAGCTTATACGCTCTAAAAATAAAAAATGCTGGGTTGTCGTAACCCAGTGTCAGGTCAAATACAATGCTCGGTCAAACTACTTAGTTAAAATGAGCTGAAACGACGCATTTCTTGAGATTCTTTTGGGGACAACTTAATTGTTTTAGGTTCAATCCACTTACATTTGTTACTTTAACTTAATCAATTTGTGTTGGGACAACATGAATGAATTATGTGTAACTGCATGTTTTACAGTGTATGGACAAACGCAACTTGTTCAGTTAAATTTAGGGGGGGGTCATTTAGATTCATGTATATTCTTGTAAGTTGTATATTATATATTATGCATATATTATGAATTGGGGAAAATAAAAATAGAAATAGAGCTATTGTAACATCCTGACGTTGTTGGTAGACATGAGGAGACGAACACGGAATGAAATAATAAACGGATTTATTTATACAAACACTTACTGGTACAAACACTGGATACAGGCAGAGGGGACAAGGATGACACAACCAAACGAATCAAAATACCGGACCACGAAGGACACAGACGAAAGGGTATAAATGGATAAAGGGATGATTAAACTAATGAGACACAAGGGATGAACACAGGTGGAACAAATGAACAGTGACGGTGGCGGGAAAAGGACAGAGAAATCACATGACAATAACAAAAGATGACACGGACAAACACTGACAGCTATTCGAGTTAGGGCTGCATGATATTAGAAAAGTCTGACATTGTGATACTATGTTTAGCAGCGATTATATATTGGGAGATGAATATAACTTCACCAGCTGATTTGAATAGCTCTGTTTGGAAAGATTTCATTGACTTAGATCGACTGGGATGATCAAGTCTTTTCTATGCAGTGCATCTGTATAACATATAATAAATCACAAGCAATTTTAAATATGATAGAGCAAAAATAAAAGGGAAATAAACAGTGCTATATGGTTTTCTGGGGATTCAACAGTATTCAAATACAAAAATTGAACAATCCAATGTAAAATAGCATGGTCATCGTTGTATAAATTATTACAAAATAATAATACCTTTATCTTTAATAAATAATCTAATCCTGCGATGTAACTATTGTGGATACACACATTGCGATGTCGAGGCTCAAACTATATATTGTTCAGCCCTAATTAAAGTCATCATTCAATAGGTGTATACCAATGTATTGTGGTACAATGTATTGCAATATTCATTCATTTTCAACTGCTTTTCCGGGGCCGGGTCGCGAGGGCAGCAGTCTTAGGAGAGAACCCCAGACTTCCCTCTTCCTAGACACTTCCTCCAGCTCCTCCAGGGGGATCCCGAGGCGTTCCCAGGCCAACCGAGAGACATAGACCCTCCAGCGTGTCCTGGGTCTTCCCCGAGGCCTCCTCCCGGTGGGACATGCCTGGAACACCTCCCTAGGTAGGCGTCCAGGAGGCATCCGAAACAGATCCCCGAGCCACCTCAGTTGACTTCTCTCGATGTGGAGGAGCAGCGGCTCTACTCCGAGCTCATCCGGGGTGACAGAGCTCCTCACCCTATCTATAAGGGTGCGCCCTGCCACCCTGCGAAGGAAACTCATTCAGCCACCTGTATCCGAGATCTTGTCCTTTCGGTCATGACCCAAAGCTCATGACCATAGGTGAGAGTAGGAACGTAGATTGACCGGTAAATTGAGAGCTATATAATTGTATTGCAATAATAAAAATATGCATCACAATATGCATCATGGCATTATGACAATTTTAATGCGATATGACCTCTGTTTTCTCTTATTGGTTGACCTGTTTGCACGTGAACTACATTCCACCTGCTGTCACACGCATTCAGATTGCTTGAACTAGCAGCAGTAGCAAGCCAATATGAGTGCAGCTGAAATAGAGGATGCCTTGTCCTCTTATAAGTCCAACATATGGCAATATTTTGGTTTTCCAGTCACTGAAGAGGACGGTAGCAAGAAAACAGACCAAACACAAACTGTGTGTAAACACTGTAAAGAAATGCTGCCATCCAAAGCTGCGAACACAACAAATATGTTGTGCCATTTAAGCCATCACCACAGCGACAAAGTGCAAATCGAGTGTTAAGTATCTCACTTAAGTGCCAAAGCTGAAGAAATAACGAGATGCATAGGAGTATTTATGGCAAAAGACATGATGCCAATTTCTATGGTCGACAAAGAACTGAATATAACTGAATATAAATAAAATATATTCAAATATTGTGATACATATTGTATCGTGAACATCATATCGTGATACACATCATATCGTGAGCTGAGTGTATTGTTACACCCCTATCATTCAAGTTATCACAGCACAAACAGACAACATATCACCATCAGCTTAGCCAAAAGGAGTTTGAAAATATCAGCAAAAACCTAATATATTGCATCCCTAGCATAGGGCACCATTTAGTCTTTCTAATGGGTGGGGGAAAGAAAAAAAAAAAGAGACAACAGATCTGAACAGCAGGGGCTCCGTCACGCTTGTCCTGATCAACTGAAACACACACACACACACACACACACACACATGGAGACCCCACACTGAGAGAGTTCACAGAGACGCTGTGCAACAAACTGACCTTCATGACATCCACATTAAGGCAATTACACACAAATAATAGAATAACAGATGAGCATTAACCTTCATAATGTATACGGTTTTCACAGTCTGGGTCTATTAGCACTCATTGGGCAACATGCATAACATTTATTAAAGAAATCAAAAGCATATACTGTGTAAGATCAAGAGCTTCCCACAAAATGCACTTTAGAAAGCACGTTTGGAATGTGGATGTGTGCAAAATGATTACTGCATTTACCCCTTTAATTAACCAAAGTGATTAACCAAAAATACACGTATAAGTTTTGTTGTATGTTTTGCTTTTTAAATATCGAGAAGAAATTGTATTATTATATATTCATTCATTCATTTTCCTTCAGCTTAGTCCCTTATTTATTAAGGCTCGCCACAGCAGAATGAACCGCCAACTTATCCAGCATATTTTATGCAGCAGATGCCTTTCCAGCTGCAACCCAGTACTGGGAAACACCCATATACTCTCATTCAGACACACACACATACACTACGGCCAATTTAGTTAATTCAATTCCCCTATAGTGCATGTGTTTGGACTGTGGGGGAAACCGGAGCACCCTGGAGGAAACCCACACCAACATGGGGAGAACATGCAAACTCCACATAGAAATGCCAACTGACCCAGCCGGGACTTAAACCAGCAACCTTCTTGCTGTGAGGCCGCAGTGATAACCACTGAGCCACCATGCCGCCCCTACATAGAGATTCATATCTAGAAATTTCAAAGCCATTTCTTAATCGCCACTGAATTGAAAGTACTAAAAAAATGTATAAAAACAATCCAACATGGACAATATCTATTAAAGATAAGAGGGAAAAAAAAAAGTGTAGTATGTTGACGGTCATGTTGTGTTCCCTTACAAAATAAATATGCATTTTTTTAATGTTATGCTTCTCTTTTGAGTCACAATCGCCCTGAATGCTTTAAGAAGAAGAAATAAAGCAAGCACGAGTGTTGTAAGTCTAAACCATTATTGTGAAGCCCTATACTGAATAAAACCGAGTAACTAACTGATCTTTAACTCCCCGTTAAAATGATATTCTGTCACCATTTATTCATCCTTGTGGTCTTACAAACACATTAGCCGTTATTTCTTCCAATAGAGAACAAAAGCAGAAGGCTACTGTATACTGTGTGATTTACTGTAGTGAATGACATGTCTGAATATCTCTCCATTGGCAGCAGATTAGCCTTCATTGAGATCGAGTAAATCTCTCCTTGAATGTCTGGAGAGTTCAGATATATAAAGAGCTGAATTCCTGCTGTCTGCTGTGCTTGTATGGACAGATGACTGAACAATACTGTAACTCTCAGACATCACACCCTTCTTCTACAGCGCTGAAAGACTGATAAACACTTACAGATGCCTATGAGGTTATAAGACACTTTTCACCAGACTGTTATGACACGTTTAACAGTCGTCAGCATCTTAAATCCTCGAACCTTTTTGATATTTAGAGTTTTAAAACGTATGTACATTTATATGTATTTATGTATGCATTATATTATCTTTGCATCAAATTACAAAAAAACTAATTACCACTTGTGCAAGGTGTTTGTAAAGCAGCATCTATGAGGGCAGGACAGTAAAATTGACGTTGTTCTCTCTTCTATCTGCCGTTATCAGTCTCAAACTATTGTTTTCCTTTTTAAGGATAACACCATCATGAAGTTTTTCTTAAATTATTTGAGCAAATAGGATTGTAACAAAATGATTTGTTGTACTCTCTCATTCACTGCACTCTAAGTTTTCCCAACTATGATGACTTCCGGTGCTGAGAAACCCAGAAATGTGAAAAAGGCCATTGAAAAGCTGTTTAAATTTCAATTTCGCCACCAAGTTAACGGTTATTAACATATAATAATCAAAATTATGGTAACACTTTATTTTGATGGTCCATTTGAGTATTAGTAGACTGTCTGCTTAATATCTGTTGATATGTTCCTTCAACAGACATTTAACTGACTATAAGAAACTTTGCAAGTACATGTCAACTCACACTAACCCCAACCCCAACCTAACAGTCTACTTATAATCTAATGAGACTTATTTGGCATGCAGATGCAATGTAACTTAGGGTGCTTTCACATCTGCCTTTAGTTCGATAGAAACGCACTAGAGTTCGTTTTCCCTCTTGGTGTGGTTCATTTGGGCAGGTGTGAATGTAGCAATCGTACTCGAGTGCGCACCAAAAGCGTACCGAGACCTCCTTGAAGAGGTGGTCTCGGTACGCTTTCAAACAAACCCTGGAGCTAAAACAGACCCAACCGCAAAAACCACGCCTTTTTGGACTAATCCAGCTGCCGTAGTCAGATGCGCTGTGCATAATGTAATGTGGAGGAAAAATATTTATTGACAGAGCTTTACCAACTATTTTAAACAGAGAAGAGAGAGAGAGAGAGAGAGAGAGAGAGAGAGAGAGAGAGAGAGAGAGAGAGGGAGGGAGAGAGAGGGAGGAAGAGAGAGAGAGGGAGGGAGAGAGGGAGGGAGAGAGAGAGAGGGAGGGAGAGAGAGAGGGAGGGAGAGAGAGAGAGGGAGGGAGAGAGAGGGAGGGAGAGAGGGAGGGAGAGAGAGAAAAAAACATTACCTGATGGATCGTAATATTTCCGGAAGATGACCATGTCGCAGTTTACCAAAATTAATTCACGCCTCCTCCTGAAGTGACTTGGGATGTGCCTTCACCGTTTGCAATGCATTAAAACATTGTTTTCCAGCCGCAGCCGCGCTTCATTCTCGAAATGTATAGTTTGTCTAAAGCGATGTATATAAACTATATAGTATGCTATGACCAGGGATAGTATCAGCCAGTGCAGTCGTCCCTTCATAGTAAAAAGCAGCATTTTTGAGCCGGTTTTCTGCCGGTTTGTTTACATGAAGGAGTTCCATTGGCGTTTTCCCACGCGTTAATTCTGACCAATTGAAAAGCAGTTCAGGAAATGTGTTTAATAACATCTGGCCAATGAGTGATGTGGATTTTGTCAGATGACTACATTTTGGTTCTTTTCAACTGGTTCGGTCCAAAGCAATCAGTGTGGTGTGGACAGGACCCAAAGACTGCAGAAAAATGCACAATGTATCATTTATTGCCCTTGGTCCGGACCAAATGAACCGAACCACAGATGTGAAAGCACCCTTAAATTCAACAAACGGACCAACAAAATAAAGTGTGACCAAAATTATCCACCCTATTCCAATGTCCAGACATGCACTTTTGTTCATCCACGAAACCCCAATTTTATATGCAAATCAGTACAATCATGTAAAGTATTTGTAAAATAGGACGTACTTGATTTATTGAAGTGCATAAGATTTATTCATGTTTTAAAAGCACTTTAGAGAACATGTGTTGATTGAGTTGAACTGAACATATTTGCCCTGTAGGGTCAACTTGGGGTCAAAATGCATGCAGCTTGCATTGTAACTGCCTACTGCACCTCGCGTGTTTACCGTTGCGCTCTGTGTACTTGCAGTTAAAAAAAAAAAGTCAAATCTGAGCATAAAAAATGTGCCATGTCAGTTGCGTCTTTGTCATTGTTCAATAAAACGAAAGCAGAGGCGCGGTTTCTGTTGAGGTGACGGCAGTGTTTGTCAAGACGACTACGGAGATGCTACACCTCTCACTTGCTATCAAGAACAAGTGCTCTCTGTCTGTTCATTCCTTATTGCTTTGCAGTTTCTGCTAATTTTACAATTATGACTATCAACAGCAGCGCTCGTGCACAATACGTAACTGATCCAGTGGTGGCACAGCGGACTCCTTTTTTCTTGCTCACAAAAAAGGCCTAAATGGTCCATTTAGATTTTTCATGTAAATCTTTGTCATTCGTGTAATAAACCAACATAAACAGTTGTGAATAAAAATAGATGTGTAATGTTAAATTGGACATGTGCGGCTCGTAAAAGTTACACCGACTATATTCCTGCTTCTGACAGTCTGCTTAAAATGAATCAAACAAAAGACAAACTCAAAAATCACACTCAATTAAAGGACTTTTAGATTTCATAAGAAACAAAGAAAGTGTTATTTTACATTTAATAATTAGGCTCAATCCCAATTCTACCCCTTTACCCTTTCCCTTACCACACTAGACACGAGGGGGTACAAAAAAACTCCCAGAATACACCAGCTACAATGACAACATGGCTGCACACGTGAGAGAGATGCACAAATATAAGTATTTTTGGCATTATTATTATTATTTACAAGCAAGCAAGCATATACTTTAATATATTCATATTGGTCTTTGTGTTGTACGGTCATGCTTTAAATTAACAATAATTAAAAAACTGTCTGTAATCCATAATAATAACTATAGTAAAGTAGTCCCACAACATACTTTCACATCTGTCACTCGAATACCCTGTCAGAAAAGTCTAGTGGCTGGGAATGACCTTTTTACAGTGTCTGGTAAAAAATGGGATTGGGCCTTAATTTCTGTTAAGTGAATATTGAGTTTGCTTCAGTTTCTTTTTATTCTACTGCGTTTGTCATTTGTATTATGTATTATTAATACTGAGAGTTTACTTCTTTTCAATATATTGGAGGACTTCTTTGTTTGTTTATCTAATAAATCTAATGTGTCAGCATTAGACTGGCAATCAGTCTCCAAACTCAACAGTTCAAAGCCCATACGATATCATCCACTTCTATAAATTACTGATGTACCTTGACCTTAATTCAGTATGGAAAATGTACAAACAATAGCAGAGAAAAAACATATACAAGTAAGCAAATCAGCTCCTAAGTGGAGGTCAAATGACAATAGATTGTATCAGACCGGTTCCAAGTAAAAACCTCATAGGAAAATAGATTTTTAATAATACCACATTACACCTCTAGTTTCACTTTCACTACAATCCAGTTTGATTACATTTTACGGGACCTTTTTTGAATATAACAATCATATTCCACATATGTATTTGCATTGAAAAACTCAAGTACCCATGATGCTATGCAGAAAATTCCACCAATCAGAATCATTGATTGCAAACTGTGCCAAAATGTACTTTAGCTCCGCCTACTACTCCTTTGCAACTCTCACATGGTCGCCCACTGAAGCTAAGCAGGGCTGCGCCCGGTCAGTACTTGAATGGAGACCACATGGGAAAGCTAGGTTGCTGCTGGAAGTGGTGTTAATGAGGCCAGCAGGGGGCGCTCAACCTGTGGTCTGTGTGGGTCCTAACGCCCCAGTATAGTGAAGGCGACTCTATACTGCTCAGTGAGTGCTGTCTTTCGGATGAGACGTTAAACCGAGGTCCCAACTCTCTGTGGTCGTTAAAAATTCCAGGCTGTCTTTCGAAAAAGAGTAGAGGTTTAACCCCGGCATCCTGGTCAAATTTGCCCACTGGCCTCTGTCCATCATGGCCTCCTAACCACCTCCATATCATAATTGGCTTCATCACTCTGTCTCCTCTCCATCAATCAGCTGGTGTGTGGTCATGTGCAATATGCCTGCCGCTGCATCATCACCAGTGTGCAGCATCCACCTGGGTGGATGAGGAGATTCCCCCCAATGTGTAAAGCGCTTTGAGTGTCCAGAAAAGCGCTATATAAATGTAAGGAATTATTATCATTACTACTACTTCCATGAAGCTGTGCTGTCAGCATATTTCAATATTTGAATATTTATGCATACGTGTACATTAAAGATCAAATATGGTGTTTCTACTGAAGTTACCAACACCTTTAAAAGGTCCTGTGAAATTAAAATGACGTTTATTCAGATGTTAGTATGAGTATGTTAGTTTTAACGATATCTATAATCTAGTGTGCTCCAAAACACTGCCAATATTTGCTTTTAGAAGATATAAACATGCAACGTTTGCAGTTTGTCACTTCCACCTAAATGGATCAACAATATCTGACGTCACCTCATACTTCAGTTTCTTGTTAAATCTTCTGACCAATCAAATGCTCTCTAGTGTCTGACAGGCCCCGCCCACTTCAAGATGCTTCTCATTTGATGCGCTTGAGCTCAACCACTCTCATTGGCAGAGCTGTGATAAAAACAAAATGCTATTGTTTATTTTTTTAAAGGGGAGGAGCTACTCTATGCCCCACCCTCTCTTCATGTTTCAGTTGAGATTACGGGGCCTTTAAATAATTCGTTTTATCTCGTTTTTACTTTGTCACTCGCAATGCATCATGGGATTGTAGTTCTTTCCCTCACTACAGCCCAATTAAATAAAAAAAGACTACAAATAATGCAAAAAACAACACAAAGTCAATAACAGAAGACCAATAATCAAGACTTCTGTAATTCAACTGACAAAAAAGTCCACTTTAGTCTGGCTTCTGGTCTGGACACGTTCAGTTGTACAAACGTAACACAAACCAATAAAACTTTTTCACCATCATGATCTCACACACACTGGTTTAACGCGAGTGTGTGTGCAAAGTGCTCCTTGAAGACAGATCAAAGTTTTTAATCCGGTTATTAGTCATTCCACGTAATAAACAGCAGCTCTTATAATAAGCATACCGTGCCCTCCTTCATGCACGTTCATACAAGCAGAGCCAGCTCCCGATGGTGTGTTCAGCAGAATTTCACAATCACAACAAATACAGCGGCTGTAAAATGCCTTTGGACGCAAACACAAGTCACACTTGAAAATGTCACCGCACACATCTTCTGAGATCCAAATATCAGAGCAAGAAAATAAACAGTGTGTGTGTGTGTGTGTGTGTGTGAGAGAGAATGAGTGAGTGCAAGTGCCTGTGTGTATATGCGAGTGTGTGAAGTTGTGTAAGTGTGTGGTTTTAGTGTGTGTGTATTACTGGATGAGTGTGTGTGTGTGTGTGTGTGTGTGTGTGTGTGTGTGTGTGTG
>CAIGQW010053966.1:602132-613712 GCA_903798125.1 Danio choprae | reverse complement strand
TACAATGGAAGTGAATGGGGTAAAAACAGACCCCAACATAATGAAAGGGTAGTCAATTTGCAAAGAGCGTATTGAGTTTTTTTGAACATTTTCAAAGCATTTTCCCAAAATATGTGTCCAAATAAGATTTGTCACCAATATTCATTCCAATTACTGAAACACAGAGAAAGTTGTGGCCAAATTAAGCCTCAAAATCAGAGTATGATGCACAACAGCACACAAGGGTTAATACATTTGTCTCTGTGTTTTCTAGAAACCAACACAAAGAAGCAAAGTGGATCTGAGAAACCGGCAGGAAAACCAAAAGTGTCCTCTCAAGAAAAGCCGTTTGAATGCAGTCATTGCGGAAAGAAATTCAGTCAGCAGTGCATGTTTAAAATCCACCAGCGGATTCACACCAGTGAAAAACGGTATAAATGCACCGAGTGCGGCCTTGGCTTTCGCTGGAGGAGAAACCTGATCTCTCACCAGAGCACCCACCCGGGACAAAACCCTCTCCAGTGTTCAATGTGCGATCAAACATTCATCTCTGAAGCTGCTGTAAAGAGTCATCAAGATACATTTCACTCTGGTAAGCCACATTCAAGTAGCTAGCTATCTGAACGAGTACGCGTTTGTAAAATCCTTCAATAAATGCTACATAAATAACGGTCACATTTTATTTTAATGTACAATTCACTCTATTAACAAACCATTAACCATGACTTTTAGCGCAATAAACTACTAATTAGCTGCTTATTAATAGCTAGTAAGGCAATAGTTTGGGTTTAGCTATTAGGGATGTAAAATAAGACCATATTTTATAAGTGCTAATAAACGGTTAATATCACAATAATAGGCAGGTAATATTAGGCAGGTAAGAAAGGAAACACAAGAATAGGCAGGTAAGAAAGGAACTATTTCTGATTACAATAGCATTTCATATTACTTGAAAGGGGTTTTCATAAGACTGTCATCACACCTTCATAAACATGACATGATCATGATTATTAATGAGATCATATGCAAGACAACTTCTCATAAATCTGTCATAAACATGATTGTCATGAGGCGTTATAATTGTCAAGAATTTTAACAGCAGCATTAATATTCTCTTGACCGCAACTCAAGTGCAAATTGAATTAGTCATATATGTGTCATTAAATATTAATGACGTTGTTATAAAACTAGTTGACATACTATTGACACTTTTATGGAAAACTCTAAATGGCAAATTATTTTGGTCCACTGAAAAAAGGGGTCAGATATTCAATATTCATGAAACATTTACAATGGCCTCATGACCAGTGTTGGGGGTAACGCGTTACAAGTTACGTGAGTTGCGTAATCTTATTACTTTCTAAGTAACGAGTCAAGTAACGCATTACTTTAAAAAATAAGTAATAATATTTGAGTTACTTTTTATTTATTTATTTATTTATTTTGATTAGAATATGCAAGAGGTACATAAATTGGGATCACATACATAGAGAACAAAACAACAACGATACAGTCAGGTACTGGCAGGTGCACGTGTTTGCATGTATGTGTGTGCATGTAAAGGTAAGTAGGTGAACATGTTAGAGTACATGCAAAAGAGAAAAGAAAAAGATACATATAAACATAAACAGCATGTATAACAGTCAAAAAATGAAGCAAATAACATGTATAGAAATAAAACAGATAGAAAGAGACCAATCAGTGGTGAGGAGTGACAACAATGAAAGTAACGTAATGATGGTAATAATGACAGTAAACAGTATTAATAATAATTACAAGTACTACACCAACTACTACTACAGAAACTACTAATGCTATTATTACTACAATGTTGAGCTACTTTTTAGAAAATGTAATGAGCTACTTTTTAGTTTAATTAGCTTTTTAAAAATGCTGAATTAAAATGAACGTAGTCACGTTGAATCCCACACACAATGAGAGAAGGCAGAAACAGACAGAAATGAAGATGGCAGAGCCTTACACTTCTGGATTAGAAATTCATTCATTCATTTTCATTTCGGCTTAGTCCCTTTATTAATCTGGGGTCGCCACAGCGGAATGAACCGCCAACTTATCCAGCATATGTTTTACGCAGCGGATGCCCTTCCAGCTGCAACCCATCTCTGGGAAACATCCATACACACCCATTCACACTCATACACTACGGACAATTTAGTCTACCCAATTCACCTATACCGCATGTCTTTGGACTTGTGGGGGAAACCGGAGCAGCCGGAGGAAACCCACGCCAACACGGGGAGAACATGCAAACTCCACACAGAAACGCCAACTGACCCAGCCGAGGATCGAACCAGCGACCTTCTTGCTGTGAGGCGAACGTGCTACCCACTGCGCCACTGTGAGGCCCCTGCATTGGAAATATTCGTATTATTTTGAGCGCATTGAAGAAACGGAATAGAGGATTATTACTTTTTAATAAGACAAAAAGTACATGAGTAGCAAACGCATTGCTTTATACCGTCATTAATTTGTATATACGGCATGTAGAGCTCTGGGCTCAGGATGTTCTCAGAAGATAACATTATCCTACATTCATTTTTTTAATATATTTTAACATATTTTTAAAGGTAAATGAAGGTTGTACAGTGTTGTTAAGTCCTCTATTTAAAAAGCCCCCCCAACTTAAAAGTAACGCATCGCATTACTTAACATAAAAAGTAATCAAGTAACGCAACAAGTTACTTTTTTAGGGAGTAACTCAATATTGTAATGCATTACTTTCTAAAGTAACTTTCCCCAACACTGCTCATGACACATTTATAAGCTTTTATGAGATTTAACTACAATAATATCAATATTATTAGCCCCCTTAAGAAAATGTTTTTCAACTGGTTGCAGAACAAACCAGCGTTGTTCAATGACTTGCCTAATTAACCTAATTTTAATTGAAAAATATATAAAAACTCCTGTGGTCAATATTATTAGCCCCCTGTTTTTCGATTGGCTACAAAACACAACAATGCCCAATGACTTGACTAATTATCCTAGTTAAGCCTTTAAATTGCACTTTAGGCTGATTACTAGTATCTTGCAAAACTAACTAGTTGCATATAATGTACTGTCATCATGGAAAAGACCAAAAATATAGATTTTTAGAAATTAGTTATTTAAAATATTGTTTAAAGGGCCTCACAGTGGCGCAGTGGGTAGCACGTTCGCCTCACAGCAAGAAGGTCGCTGGTTCGAGCCTCTGCTGGGTCAGTTGGCGATTCTGTGTGGAGTTTGCATGTTCTCCCTGTGTTGGCGTGGGTTTCCTCCGGGTGCTCCGGTTTCCCCCACAAGTCCAAAGACATGCGGTACAGGTGAATTGGGTAGACTAAATTGTCCGTAGTGTATGAGTGTGAATGGGTGTGTATGGATGTTTCCCAGTGACGGGTTGCAGCTGGAAGGGCATCCGCTGCGTAAAACATATGCTGGATAAGTTGGCGGTTCATTCCGCTGTGGCGACCCCAGATTAATAAAGGGACTAAGCTGAAATGAAAATGAATGAATGAATGAATATTGTTTAAAAACGTGTCTCTATTAAACAGCACACGAGAAATATTTAGAAGAGAATTAATTTAACAAGACGGCGAATAAGTCTTCGTCTGTATTAGTGCTGGGCCGATAAACGATATTATATCGAATCGCGATCAAATTTATGTCAATAACAATAAGATCTAGACTTTTTTTTAACTCTATAATGGTCTAAGAGCCAATCACACAGCAGAAATGTGCAACAATGGGAATCTAGATTTGTGTTGATATTAGAGATGTACTGAATTTTCCAAAAATATATATAATATGTTATGCCATTTAATGGACCCTCTAATTTTTGTGGCTTCAGTCATTGTTGGGATACTCTTTTAAATCTGGAAACGTTAACAACTTATCAACATATATATCGTTATCATTCAATATGGAAAATAATTATCGAGATTGCATTTTTGCCATATCGCCCAGTCCTAGTCTGTGTACATTAAATGTAAACATGTTAACAAATTGTTAATATTATTTTATGTTGCATTATTTCAGGGGTCTCCCACACGTGCAGTCTGTGTCTGAAAACATTCACGAAGGCGGCAGGTCTCAGGAAACACGTGCGTTACGTTCACGAAGGAGAGCGGCCCCACAAATGCACTGAGTGTAACAGAGGATTCGTTAAAGTGTCGGATCTGTCTCGTCATCAGCGCCGCCATCATTACGACCGTGGAAACCAACTCTTCCAGTGCTCGGAGTGTGAACGCAGCTTCAGCCACCCCAGCAGTCTGGTTCTACACCGACGCACACACACCGAAGAGAAACACCAGTGTCCTCAGTGCGACAAGATCTTCAATCAGGCGGGACACCTGAAAGTCCACATGCGCACACACACCAAGGAGATCAAACCCAAATTCGAGTGTCCTGATTGTGGGAAGAGTTTCGGACAAACAAAGGATCTGATGGTGCATCAGAGGGTCCACACCGGGGAAAAACCGTACCAGTGTCCTCAATGCAAGAAGAGCTACAGACAGTTTGCGCATCTGTCTGTTCATCTGCGCAGTCACACGGGGGAAAAGCCCTACCAGTGTCCCATATGCCTCAAGTTCTTCGCCCATTCGTCCTCTATGAAGAAACACTTGCGTGTAATGCATCCAGGTACGAGATGGTTCATTCAAAAATTATTAATCCCTGTTATGCATCTTTCTCTGGTGTATCTAGAGTGTGTGAAGTTTCAGCTCAAAATAACGCACGGATGATGTTTTATAACTGGCTCTTTTACGCCTGTTTCACACCACAAGCGAGAGCAGCGCGTGCGCAGTGTGTATGGAGAGCGGAAACAGCGCACAGGCGTTTGCCCTTCACACCAGCTGTGTCAGCAACGCACAGCGGATCGGCAGCTTTTGCACACATCAATCTATCTCTGTCTTTATCTATCTACCTACCTACCTACCTTAACCTGCAAGTCTTTATTTTACAAATGTTATAGATCCTAAAGAACTGTTTGCTTGTCCCGCTATGAGGAGTGTTATTCGTGTATTTTAAAGTGCACTCGGTCAGAAGACAATCGCCTGTGATATCATGTCATTGAGTTTTTGATTTGTCAGGATGATGTAGGCCTATAGTTATAATAATATTTATATAATATAGTTATACTGATATTTATGCATGACTAAACTAGTGTGCTAAACTTACTGAGCGAAACTAATACTAAAATTGTTTTAAATTTGGTTTTGTAGTTTGGGCCCAAATAAATATTTGTGTTGTTTTTAATCGTTTAAGTTCATTTGATTGAATATATAAAAATCTGTGGATCTTATCGATGCATTTAATGGGTAAAATTGCTACTTTTTACTGTCATTCAATGTGTTTTGGTCATTATCAGTGCACTGTCACTTTAATTGAGCTTGAGCAGCGTGGCATAAATAGACCCAGCGCCGAAAGTATCGCGGCACTGCTGCTTCAGCTACGCTCACGCCTCGCGCTGACACCCTGCTTCTGTGTGCAGTATGAAAGCTCTAATCTGTTAACATGGACGCCGAAAAAAACACGCTCTGCTCATGCTTGCGGTGTGAAACAGGCTTTAAACTTTGATCCTAATGTTGGTGACTGTCGCTTTAAATTCAAATGAGATACAACTGCCTGTGTGTCAGCATAGTGGCAGATTCAAAAACAAGACTGACGTCCTATGCTAATGAGGGAGAGATGGTCACTAGTGGGCGGGGCTTTCTCCCTCTGATGACACGTACAAAGGGAGAATGTCAATCAAAGTGTTTCTGCAGACTGTTTTGTTTAAGTCTGAATATAAACAATAAAATGAATAACTTTTTAGCATTAGAAGCTGGTTATATTCACACAACTGTGTTTAAACCCCTTATAAAAGAGGTTTTTGGATAACAGGTCAATCGAAAATGACAATTTACTCACTATTTATGGAGGTACAGGATAGTTCATCTGGAAATTGACCCCTTAAAGGGATAGTTCACCCAAAAATGACAATTTGTGAGGGTCTTCCTCAAGTGTTTCTAAACCTTTGAGTTTCTTTATTCCGTTTAACACAAAAGATGATATTTAAAAAGTCCAATGTTTTATTTACCAATGTAAGCTGAATCAATCTGAAAACCGTGACCACAGAACCATTATACGAACCGATGATTTTGTGAAGCGTCCCAGCCCTAGTCATTACATATAATAGGTAATAAATGAGTACCATCCCTAAACTGTAAGTGCATGTTGAGTATACATGTACTGCAAAATAAATAGTGTTGCCATTCTGCCTGTATCTAACTAATATATATATATTTCTTATTTTTTTTAAATCCAAATGACTTTCTTCAGATGCGAAGGACGCTCCTGTTGGCGCCGGTCCGTCAAACACAAGTGTGGAGGTCAAACAGGAGCCAGTGTCTTCTGATGAAGATGGTGAGTCTGGCTCAGCTCATTTTAAACAGCAGATTGAAAATATATAATGTGTATTTTAAAATGTTTTCCTACATGCCAAGTAGATGAAGAATGATGTCTCCTTCAAAATCGATGACACATGAATATGAATGTGCATCGCAAGGATCCTGAAATCAAAATCAAAATAAACGTTGTGATCTGAAAATATAATGCAGTGCAGTTAATAATATAATATTCATTTTCCTTCGGCTTAGTCCCTTATTTATCAGGGGTCGCCTCAGCGGAATGAACTGCCTACTATTCCAGCATATGTTTTACACAGCGGAAGCCCTTCCATCCACAACTCAGTACTGGGAAACACCCATACACTCTTACATTCTCACACACACACACACACACACACACACACACACACACATATATATATTCATACACTACGGCCAATTTAGTTTATTCAATTCACCTATATAACTAATAACACCGGTACATCCGAGTGCTTCAAATCATCTTGACCGTCAGTGAATGCGTTCACATCCATATTTATATGCTGCTGGTTTTACTGTTTGGCGCCATCTTGTGACCGAATATCACGGTTAGTCTATGCTCCATTCAGCCATTTTGGTTTCTGTCGCCACAGCAGAATGAACCACCAATTACTTTGGCGATGTTTTACACAGCAGAAGCCCTTCCAGCCGCAACCCAGTACTGGGAAACACTCATACACTCTTACATTTTCACGCACGCACGCACATACACTACGGCCTATTTAGTTTATTCAATTCACCTATTGCGCACGTGTTTGGACTGTGGGGGGAACCGGAGCACCCGGAGGAAACCAATGCCAACACGGGGAGAACTTGAAAACTCCACACAGAAATGCCAGCTGGCACAGCCGGAACTCGAACCAGCGACCTTCTTGCTGTGAGGCGACAGTGCTAACCACTGAGCCACTGTGCAGCAATAATATAATATAATAAAATTTAATATATGGCTGTCTGGAATACTCGATTCTGATTGGTCAGTCACGACATTCATGGGTCTGTTATTCGCAGATAACAACTTCTGAAACTAATAACACAGGTACATCAGAGTACTTCAAATCATCTTGACCGTCAGTGAATACTTTCACATCCATATTTATACGCTTGTCTGTCTCCGCTGCTGGTTTTACAGTTTGGCGCCATCTTGTGACCGAATATCACGGTTAGCGTACGCTCCATTCAGCCATTTTGGTTTCTGTCGCCACAGCAGAATGAACCACCAATTACTCTGGCACATGTTTTACACAGCGGAAGCCCTTCCACAGCTATCTACCACCATCGCAAACATTGATCACACTACAAACAAGTCAGAACTATAACCGTTTTAAAACCTCTGGAGCTATTATACAAACAAGCACTTTGTACATCATCATTGTACTATTTAAAAAAAAGCTTAAACAAATAGCTTATTTGGGAAAACATCAGGTTTAAAAATGGTTGTGTATTTTATAGGATTGTGCATGGTTTAGCTCCTTCCCCTCAGGCTGACTTTACTCCATTTAAATCAGCTGAAGACGGAGTAACAAGAGCTGCAGCTAGAGCTGACACTTACGCTTTCATTTCATTTTACATTTTATTCTTGTTTCTTTCTTTTAGAGCATCGCAACAGTGGAGTTTGATTCCACAGTCTGTATCATTTAATATAGTTAATAGTTATTAAGTAATGGATTTTTGTTGTTGTTGTTTTTGTTGTTGTTGTTTTGTTGTTGTTATTTTGCTTTGCTGTTGTTGTTGTTTTCTGTTGTTCATTCGAGTTTTGTTTATAATTTGTATTTTTATTGGTTTATAGGCCTATAACGTCTGGGAAAGGGGACGACCAATGAGAACTTGTGCTAATTGGGGTACATTTACGTTCATGAAGAATGTTGATTATGTATACTGCTTCTTGTTGTGAAATAAAGAAACTAATAAACTAATAAAAAAGACTAAACCGTGCTGTCAAAAGACTAATCGCGATTAATTGCATCCAAAATAAAAGCTTGTATTTACTTAATATATGTGTGTGCTTATTTTGTGTCCGTATTTATATTATATATACTGTATATAAATACACATGTATAAATATTTAATTTATAAATATATAAACTTCAAGTATATATATATAATATGTACACAGATATACATGAGCAATATCACACAAGAAGCAGTGCGATATGGCTGTATATCGGCACTGGTGAGAGGCGTGTGTTGGCTGAGTTTCTTAGTGTCCCATCAGTGACGATATACAGCCATATCGGGCTGCTATGAGTGTGATATTGCGTTTATACAACAGTTCGACGGCATAATCGTGTGTGTATATATAAAAAAAAAGAAAATCAAACACTGAGTGTCTCAAAAGCCCTTTTTTAAGAGGAACTACTTTCTTCCGCCGTTCATTCGCATCTGCAGCTACTTCACAAACGCCACTTTAGAGCAGAGATGCCCAAACTAGGGCACGCAGGCCAAAGTTGGCCCATGGTAACCTTTGATTTGGCCCACCTTCCCATCCGAGAAGAGAGGGAGAACGATGGGGGATGGTTTCGAGATTGTCCATACAAATTAAATGCAACCCATTGTTTGTTTGTTTGCTTGTTAAAAGCTAACTGAAATTCAACTTTTCAATTAAATTGTGTAAATGAATTAGATTTTGTTTAAATGTACATACTTTCACCCGACAACGCAGAGACTTTGGTAAGCAAATCAAGTCAAAGGCAGATTCTGCTTGACGAATGTATTCAGCAATGAACTCCACTGTGTTATAAATGTGATCGCTTATGCTTTTATTGCAAGAAGTTATCATTTAAAAAGTTATACTGCATTAGTTTGTACATTTTTCTATTTATTTAGAAATATTAGGAAATAAATTAGGAAATTACCCATGGCAACTGTAATGTAATATAGTTTGCTATATTTACCTTCGGCCCACGGCTCTCAATGATATTTGGTTTTTGGGCCTTCATACGAAATAGTTTGGGCAACCATGCTTTAGAGCAGAGGTGTCAAAGCCAGTTCCTGTAGGGCCGCAGCTCTGCACAGTTTAGTTCCAACCCTAATTAAACACACCTGCTCAAACTCATTGAGTCCTTCAGGCTTGTTTGAAACCTACAGGTAAGTGTGTTGAAGCAGAGTTGGAACTAAACTGCGCAGAGCTGCGGCCCTCCAGGAACTGGCCTTGACAGCTAGCATTTGAGTGATTCTCTAGCGTAATGTCTAAAGTGATGACAAAACAGGTGCTTTTGCTCACATTTTAAGATTATAAGGCTGAACAGCATGAAATGCCATCAGTCTACAATAGAGTCATCCCTCTAATGCAATTGGGATAGCTATAATTAACCCAGAAAAAGCCAAAGCAAACACTACCAGATTACTATGGTATAAATACAGCACTACAACATATAAAAGAGAGAGATCGACTTGAATGTCACCTAACTGTGCTGTAATGATTTGTTCAGCTGCAGTTTGAAACGTACGCTGAAAATAAATCCAGTTTTTCTCCTTTAAGCGATTATCATGCGGTCTCTGTCGCCATCTTGTGGCAGAACGTCAACCGTCTTTGCTCAGTATGGCCAGCTAGCCACCAACAGGCTGAATCTCAGAAATGATTCATATTAAAATAGGCACTACCCTTATAAATAAACTGCAGTCGCAATCTAAACAACTACATTCTCGCCTGAAGAAAGCCTCAAAAGTACGTTATGTTGTCCAACAGCTGCAATATTTGTCAAACTGTAGTCCTCTGCCTGCCGCTCGTGTGGGCGGAGTAATACACAAGGGTGAAGAGGCTGTACGAGTGCTGATATTACTTTAATATCTCACAACTATCAGCCAATCAGATTCGAGAACCAGACAGAACTGTTGTAAAAATATACACACAAACACATATATACACGCGCACAATATTTATACACAACGAGTACACACACATTAAGTAAATAGAAACTTTTATTTTGGATGTTTAATCGCAATTAATCCATTGACAGCACTACTATTTAATGACTTTTTGAATTAATCAATGAATGTAACTGCACTGTGTTTTGTTTTTGCAGAATATCAAGTGAAGTCTGAAGAAATCTGCTTTGCTATAATGGATGAGGTGAAGGCCGTTACGGTGTCCTCATCTCCGTCCAGTCCTATGACTGTAAAAGATGAAAAATAAGTGAACGGAAACTAGGATTTCTCTCCTGCCAAACATCAGACGGATCTTCAGTGTCTATTGAAGACTGCTCCATTTCTGATGCCAAATAAACGTAATACTATTCAAGACTCACTCTAGAAGTTGAGTATTAGAAACACTTCAGTCATCATGAACCCACACAACAGCAGTCCGTGTGACCCTTTTTAGTTAGTTACCGTAGTCGAGGAGGAAAATACACGTTCGCTTTTGTATTGTGTGGAAAACCTTCCCTATCAGATCTCCTGATGAGAAATAATCCCGTCTGAAGAACTTCCCACCCATTCAGAACATCTCAAACCTGATCTACATCTGCTTAGAGTTTGCATAGATGCACAGTTGAAGACGGAGTGACTTTATTAGCCCTCTAGTGAAATGTTAATGATGTATATGTCCGATGTGGTTGGAAGGTAAATTCCCGAGGCTCTGTGCTGGTTGTGGACATTCATAATTGACCCAAAACAAACAATTACGATTGGCTAAGTTGGCAATGAAAATTCAGAAATGTGGTTCAACTGAAAGCTACAGAAAATTCATGAAATAGTAATGAATAAATAGAACAATAATAATGTATTTGTCTAAAAGAAGGCACGTTTTGACAACATATTTTTCTTCCATCGTATTTGTAAACCGTTTTAAATAATATTTGTAAAATATTAATCTGTGGATTTATGTGGAAGGATCTTAAGTAACTAAAAACTTAATACATTAAATAATAAAAACCTTTTAAATGTAATATTAATGTTTACAATGCAGATCTAACTAGAACCACTTGTTTGGTAAACAAAGCAAGTCTCCCCTGCTGAAAAAAACAGCATAGACCAGCATGATCACCAATGCTGGTTTAGCTGGTCTACCAGCTTGCCTTGCTGGTGATGCTGGTAGACCAGCTTGGTGATGCTGGTCATGCTGGTCTACCAGCTTGGTACTGCTGGTCTACCAGCTTGGTACTGCTGGTCATGCTGGTCTACCAGCTTGGTACTGCTGGTCATGCTGGTAGACCAGCTTGGTCTTGATGGTCATGCTGGT